>JAMLFT010005196.1:0-17997 GCA_026544285.1 Pachyrhizus erosus | reverse complement strand
CGATCTTTATTTTAATATTAATTTTTTTAATTAATTATCTTTTGTGACCATATTTATCCTTAAAATTGAAAAAAAAATTATCTTTAATTTTTAAAATTTTTATTTATTTTTTGTATTTTATAATAATCAAATTTTATTCTTTATTATGCTAAACTTTCGTCTTCAAAAGAGTTAGACTGAGGGATGAAAGCTCATTTATTTAAAATTGTTAATACAAATAATGGGATTTTAAAAGTGAGACAAAAGCTAAAGAATACTGATTTTACAAGGATCAAAAATATTATTGATCACTTTTATAAAGATAAAAATTCTCTTTTACATGTACTCTATCATATATTAAATATAATTATGTCACAAGATATTTGGTGATATTTATTTTCATTTTTTTAGACCTTACTATCAACACAAAATAGAGTTTAGATCCACTAGGTGTGTATTTTAGATAGTCAACTCAACATAAAGGGCACAAATGATTAGCTCTTAATGGTAAAATCTACATTTTCAAAGATGTTATATTTAATGAATGCAAAATTTCTTTTCTTATTTTGTTCCTCTATTTCACTAGTTGTTTATTCATCATATCCTTCTACTATTCCTCTTATTAACGATTTAGTTTATCCCTCCTTCACTTCATGTCATTCATTTCCCTTTTCTCTTTCTTTTTAGTCCACAATCAAACATAAACTCCTTAAATTCTATAACTTCTAATTCCCATTCAACCCTTCTCCCTTCCTCCTATTGTACTTTCTCTTAATTGTCATCTTATGCTTACCTAGTCCAAAAATGACCATATAAAGACTTAAGCTTTTCTTACCCATGTTGAGCCTAACTCTATTAATCAAGTATTGTCCACTAAAGATTGGAAAAGAAATATTTAACAAATTGATATCAATAATGTGTTTTTAAATGTCCTTCTCATTTAAGAAATTTATATGATACAACCATTATGATTTAAAGCTTCCAACAAGGACCTTGTTTGTTATCTTAATTGTTCCTCTTATATATGGTTTGAAGCAAATTCCTCAACACATGGTTTGAGTTCTTCACAACTACTTTTCATCAATTTGGTTTCAAATCCAATTGTTGTGATCCATATCTCTTTACATATTTTGACAATAGGGTTACTATTTATGTATTTATTTAGATGGATGATATGATCATCATTAACTCATCCAAGTCTCTCATTCCAATCTCATAACTAAGCTTAGTGCTTAATTTTCCCTCAAACAATTTGGGGGTACTTAACTATTTTCTTGGTATTGATCAAGTTAGGCATTCTAAAGTTATGTTGTGTTCATGTGTTGGATGCCAAGGTTATTTCTTCCATTATGATTAGCATATATAAGCTCAATAAGATTGGTTTTGTTCTTACTCTATGTCAACAACTATATCAACCCATCATTGGTTTTTTACAATGTGTCATTTTGATTTGACCTAAGATTTCCTTTAATGTTACTAAATTTTCTGAATTTATGGTCAATCCTTAATATAGTCATTGAAAAACAGTGAAACACATCTTGCATTATGTTAAGGGAACTTTATCCTATGGATTACTTCTTCTCCCAACATTTATTATACAAGCTTACAATGATGCAAACTAGGTCACTAATCTTGATGATTACTAAATCACTTTAGGCTATTTTGTCTTATATGGTTCTAATCTTGTTTCATAGTATTCTAAGAAGTAACCACTCATTGTAGAATTATCATGGATTCAATATCTTCTTATTAAACATGGAATTCCCTTCACTACACCTACTACTTACAATGACAATCTTAGTGTCATATCCTTGTCTCACAATTTGGTATTACACTCCTATACCAAATATATGGAGTTGGACATTCATTGTATTTGAAATAAAATGATTTATATGGCTTTTATGATTTGTCATGCTCCAATAAATGCTCTAAGTCTTTCTTTGTCCTTTACACAAATTTATCATCTCAAGTGCATGCATTTTTGTACCTACCTTAAGCTTTATAAGTAGGATTATGCTTAAATTTTCTTTTTTTATCAAACATATTTTTTTATTTGATTAATTCTTTTTGTATCAAACATATTTTTTATTTGATTAATTCTTTTAATTGTATATTTTTATTTTTTTAACTTTGTATTTTTTGTCAGAAGGACAATTATTAGTAATTATTTTTAAAAAAATTCTATATCTTTATTACACAATCATTTTTTCATGAAAACCACACTAATACATTATTTCATGAAGAGGTTGTTTTAATAATTGATAATTATAAAGTGTATAAGTAAATTTGTTAATTTTTATTATATTTATACATCATTCTAATTCACCTTCCCGTTGTCACCCTCACTACACTACGAGATGACACACCTAAATCACATAAAAGAAACATTATGGGAAATAATTGATGCTAGAAGTCCTCTTCTACACCTACAAACAAGCAAAAAGAGATCTAGAAACGTAGATTGCCTTTTGAAAGAAGACAAGTTGATATATATAGCTAGCTATCAATTTTGGTTCTTCTAGAAGATAAGGAATAAATAAGATAATAAAATGGATTTGGAGGATTTAGAGTTTTTAGTTAAAAAAAAAAAACTTCTAAATTTTAGTTATTGTTCTTGATTTTCGTTTGATATAATTGTTCTTGACTTTTAACTCAAAACTTTTTGTTTCTGTATTTTTTAAAATATTGAAAATTTAGTCTCTAAGATTGTATTTGTTTTATACAGAGGCCGAATTTTAGGTACTTAAAAAATATATAAAAACTATAGCTAATATTTTAAAAACTAGAGACCAAAATTAAAATTTAAAATTTTTTCAGAAATTAAAAACACCGCTAATCTCCTTTTCCAAATGTTGTGTGGAGCAAGTTATGACTCACATCTAACACATCAAAAGGTTGAAATTCTCTTTTGTCTTCTTCTGATTAGGTAAATATAAGTCTTTATTACAAATAATTTTAGTCTCACTTTTTTTCTCTACCTTGGACTTTAACAGCACACGATCTGACGATATAAAATCCCGATAAAATTGTCAAAATATAGTTAGAAATAAATTCAAATCATTTATAAAATCAGAAATTAGAAAGACAGTAAAAAATGTAAAACTTTTTATATCATAAAATGTGATAAATAGATTCAAATGAATAATGATTTTCTTCCTTTTTTTATTTACAAAATATATTTGTAAGTATTAAAATATATGTAAAAGAAAATACAAGAATAAAGTTGAATTAATTTTTTTT
The DNA here is from genome assembly GCA_026544285.1 of Pachyrhizus erosus. Taxonomy (NCBI): domain Eukaryota; kingdom Viridiplantae; phylum Streptophyta; class Magnoliopsida; order Fabales; family Fabaceae; genus Pachyrhizus; species Pachyrhizus erosus. The sequence goes on along the minus strand of JAMLFT010005196.1, from coordinate 14,778 downwards.
TTAAAGGTGCGTTGATTTTAGATTTTGTCTGTTGAATTAAGTTTGAAAAGCTTACTAAAAGAACATTCACAAACAACTGAAAAGTGAAAAATAAAATAGAAGATGATATTTTAAAAGTTTTTGTAAATTATTTTTATATTTATTTATTTTTATCATCAATAATTTTTTATAGATCACTAAATTTTATTAAAATTTTTCAAGTTACAAGTATTTTTTTAAGATATTTTAAGTTCATTTATTATTTTTATATTAACTTATTCAAATTATATCTCATTAGTATTTTTTATACAAATTACTATTGACTCTTTCACAATCTTTTAAGATTATATTTTTCACGAGAGTTCATAAAATTTTTATATTGTATAAAGATAGATGTTCAATGTAAAATCTCAAAGTCTACTCACAATATATACAAATGAGTTTGAGAATGCAAGGAAATTTTACAAAGAATATATAAAAAATTTTAAAACAACAAGATAGTTTAATATTCTCTAGTTAAAATATTTTTGTATTTATAAACTTTTTTAAAAAGTAAATATTATAAATAAACAATATTTTATCATCGTCTATTGGTACATTTTTAATGTAACATTAAAGGTTATATTAAATATTTTTTATTAACTAATTATTTTTTATCTATTAAAATAATTCATTTATTTAATGTTTATATCTTTTATCAATAATTTTGTCACTTTTAATATATTTGAGTATTTCTCCTTAATCACTTGTAGCATGTTTTTCTGACTGACAAGAAATTTCCTTAATATGTAATGCTTTTCTTTAGGTTTTCATAGATCTTATGAAAAATATTTAAATATTTTTTACACAGAATTAAAATATTAATATAATAATTATACAATAAATATTTAGAAAATCTATGATTTGTTAAATAAACGCAAGTTGTGGACGCATAGAAAAACTTATTAATTATTATTTCATAATAAAATTTTAAATAATCTTGATCTGTCTTATACTTTAATAATACGTATATAAATTTAAATAAAAATATTACAAAAATAAAATAAAATCAATTTATATGATTACAAAATTGTTAAAGATTTATTTACTTATGCTTTTTAAAACTAAGAGTCAAATAAAATTTCTATTAAAAAATTTTAGAATATTTTTATTATAAATGTTTAAAATATCAACTTTGTTAATTCACTTAAATTATTAACTTGACTAACAGTAATTACAATGTTATTTATTAATAATTAATCGAGTACATTAACTTGACATCAAATACTGATACTAATATACATAATTTTCAACAGATAATTAATTTTTTTGTTTTTAACACAAATAGATTGTCCTGTACAAAAAAACAGAAATAGATTGCAATGCTATTATTAATTATTGTTTAAATAATTATTTTAATTTTGTTTTTGAAAAGAAGTGGCTTAAACCCTAAACTACAAATTCATTAACACTCGCGAGAAAATGAAAGCGAAGATATATCCGTTAATAATGCAAAAGACAAAAGGTTTGTAACTGACTAAAATGCACAACTATTACATCATAAACATAAACCATGCTTAATTTCTTCGTTAAAGAATTTTTCATACTCCCTTCAAATGACCTTTTTCTATTGCCTCTTCATCAGCAAACTCCCTTCCACTGATTGCTTTCGGCCCAAAAGATATATTCTTTTGACGGCCCACCTTTTATTTGCAGATAGCCGTCTCTATTTTCACTTATTGGGTCTATCTTTTTTACCAATTGGGCCAAGACCATCTTTACCTTTTGAAATTAAGAAACATTTTCTATAAAGCATCACGGTGCTATTTGAATATCTGCAATTCTCCACCTCATTTGAAATCACCTCGGGTAAAATTCTTTATCAACAATTTTAATGTAAAAAATTACATTTTCATTTAATCATAGATTATGAAATATATATATAATAAGATAATTAATTTTTATAATAATCATTTTAAAACTCATATTTAAGATGATTTCTAATTAGTTCACAATGTAAAAATTTGTAAATTAATATTATATGAAAATTAAATCCATTTATTAATTAGAGTAATGATTTCTCAATCTCAGCCCATATTAAATACATATTTTCATGCACACACTGCCATACATACATATATATATATTAAGGTGATATTGAATTTTAGTGTACACATTTTTATTTTTTTTGCCTATTACCTTTCAATTGTTACTAATGCCTTGTACCTTCATATTCACCGATTAAGGTTTTCTTTTTGAAGTATTGTTATGTTATAAATTAAGTGTTTTCATTTTTCTCATCTTACTAAAAAAATAAAAATAAAAAAGTAGACAAATTGTCCTTTCGCTAGTAAAAACATGTTGGGTAATGTGATTTTATAAATGTTTAATGTGAAGATATATTAAAGAATGTTTAATGGAATATCTATTAAATGATTGTGACTCTTTATATATTTGTAATTGTGTGACTCTTTATTTTTGTAATTAATCAAGTGCTCTAAGAGTTACCTATCAACCTATAAATACATGTGGATGTATAATAGAAAGCAAGTAAAAAATAAATCAAAACAAAATTATTCAATAATAAGCACATTTTCTCTTGTTCTAATTTTTTGCATAATTTATAGTAGCTATAATCCCCCATATAAGTAGTTCCTTGAGTGTTTTAGATACCAACATCGCCTCTAGAATACCACCAACAAAGTGGTATTGCAGTTGCTGATCCTTACAGCAAACAAAGGTAAAGAGCCATGACTTCCTCAAACAACCTTCCAACAACCAGCAACATAATTTATAACAATATTCAGTTCCGTTGGAGGAGAAAATTATGATTTTTAGGTTGTAAAAATGGAGACTTTGTTCACCTCTTTAAATGTCTTAGAGCTAATAAAAAAAAAAATGTATGAAGGACCAGCTCCTACAATAGAAGTTACAGTTGTGCAACATGTAGAATTAAATAAAAAGAAAATTACAATGCTAGAGTCCTTGGAATGATTCAAAGAGGAATTTTATTAGTCATATTTCCAAAGATTTTGAGAGCAAAAACAACCAAGGGAGCATGTGTGAGAAACTTTTTAACAAGAACTGTAAAGCAATTCAAAGCATGCATGGTAAAACCAACCAAGGAAACATGTGTGAGTATTTTAATAGATTTTTTAAATTGGTTAATCAAATGAACTTTCATGGAGATACAATAGATAATTGAAAACTTATTGATAAATCTTTTTATTAATGCGATTGAAAATTTTGATCCTACAGTGGTTGTTATAAAAGATATTAAGGACTCATCAACTATGACCGTTCAAGGGTTAATGAGATCAATTAGATACTATGAGCAAAGATTACTATGTTGCATTTGAAAATTAGTTGAAAACACATTTTAATCCAAACTCACCATTCAATTCAATAGTAATAAATCCTCGTCTTAAAAATAAATATAAATAAGTAGATAAGAGATGGTAAATTTGAAAAAGGCAAAAACTCACACAAAAGAGGAAGATACTATGAAGTAATGAAAGATCAAATAAGTGATGCAAAATTAGTAAGAAGTACAATCATGAAGATAAATATTGCTTAAATAAAGGCAAATCATGATGTTATACTTGTAAAAAGTTCAAACACATTCACAAGGATTGTCATTACAAAAGGATAAAATGGTGAAGCAAACATGTCCTTTACTTGTCAAAAGCAACTAAAGATAACAAAAATGTGTGGTATTTGGATAGTAGCTACAACAATCATATGATAAGTGATAAAGAAACTTTTATTGGCATAAATTCTTTATTTGTCTAAAAAGTTAAATGTGATAATGGAAAATATATTGAAGTAGGAGACAAAGGCAACATTGGAGATAAAATAAAGCAAGGAGGTGTGGTTATTCATGACATTCTTGATGTACCAAAATTATATGAGAACTTGTTGAACATTTGTCAACTTTTAAAGCATGATTATTCTCTTTGATTTAGAATCACCAGTGCAAATTTTTTATTCAAAATGAAGAATTTTTGTTATAGTGAAAATGAAAAATAATATAAGTTTTTACTTATTAATTATGGGAGAAAACTTAACTTGATGGATAGAAAAGAAAAAGACTTAGGTCTATGAAACAAGAGACTTGGACACTTAATTACTAATTGTTACTTAGACACATCAACAAAATGGTGTATATGAAAGGATAATCAAACTATGATGGACATGGATAAGACCATGCTATTTGAAAAAGGCATGGCTAAAGAATTTTTGCATAAGGGTATTAATACAATTTGAGTACTTGTTGAGTATATGCCTAATAAAAATTGTATATATTATGCCATTATTTAAAGCATGGAAAGGAAGAAAACCTTCAATAAACCACTTTAAAATCTTTAGTTTTGTTTGTTATGCTCAAGTTCCCAAAGAAAAAGAACAAAACATAAAGAATCAAATGTAAAATGCTTGTTTATTGGCTATAATTCTATGTCAAACGATTATTTTTACATCTTAAAAACTAAGAAGGTGATTATTAATTAGGATGTTATATTTGATGAAAGGGATTCTTGGAGTTAACAAGAAAAGGTGGAGGAGAAAATAATTTTAGCAACTATCTTGTAATAGAATTCAATAGTTGAATCGATAATTTAAAATGAGCAATCAACCCTAAGTACACCAAGTTTCACATCTTCATCATGTGATCCAAGCTCAAGTTCATAATCTCTAAGCTCAACTCCTAAAAAAATAAGGAGTTTAAGTGAGGTTTATGCAATGTACAATTATTGTATTTTGAAACTAGAAAACTTTGAATAAGTCATTAAAGAAGAAACTTAGATAAATCAACGCAAAAACAAAAAGATGTAATTGGAAAAATAATACATAAGAGCTAGTTAAGAAGCCAAATAATAAAGAAGTTATTAGTGTGAAACGGGAGTACTAATTAAAGCATAATCTAGATGGATCAATCCAAAAGAATAAAGTAAAACTTGTTTTAGAGGGCTACTCACAACAAGCTAGTGTTGATAATGAAGAGACTTTTGCTCTCATAGCATGTTTAGACACCATTAAAGCTTTAATATGCCTTATAGCTTAAAAAAGGTGAAAATTATATCAAATAGACGTGAAGTCAACAATTTTTATTGGTAAATTAAAAGAGGTGTATAGTTTTTATGATTGAAGACCAAGAAGAAAGAGTTTATAAATTGAAAAAAAATTATGGGATATAATAAGCACTAAGAACATGGTACAACAACATTGACAATTATTTTATAAAGAAAAGACTTTAAAAAAATATGAATGAGTCAAGTTTGTATGTCGAACAATAAGGTATGGTTGATATTTAAATTGTTGTACTTTATGTGAATGATTTAGTTTTTATTAAAAAATTTAAAGTTGATTGAACATGTTAGAAAAAAAAATTAAGAGATATAAGATGAACAATTTCAGGTTGTTGCATTATTTAGTTGGAATAAAAATTTACCAAGAGGATGATGAAGTCTTTATTTGTCAAAAGAAATATATTGAAAAATATTGAAGTTTATGATGTTTGGATGTAATTCAATGGATACACCACTAATTGTAAATGAAAAATTGAAGAAAGATGACAAAGGAATGGAGGTTGATGCTAGCAACTACAAGAATCTAATTTATTTTACCTCACTAACTCAAGACTTGATATCATGTTTGAATCAAAGTTACTTTCTTAATTCATGAATGATTCAAGCCGCATCTATCTAAGTGCAACAAGAAGGGTGTTAAGATACATTGAAGGCATTTTGAAGTATGGAATAAAATATGACAACAGAATTGGGGCAATCTTAGTTGGTTTTTATGATAGTGATTGAGTAGGATGTATGGATGATATGAGAAATATTTCTAGATATGATTTTTCACTTGGCTAGAGTGTATTTCCATGGTGCACAAAGAAGAAATAAACAGTGTATTAATCTTTTGCAGAAGTGGAATATATTTATCTTGGCTTAGTAACCGAACAAGCAATTGGTTGAAGAAAATACTTGAAGATTTTGGCAAAAAATAAGACGTCATCCATTATTATAATACATAATAAGTCATTGCTATGGCTAAGAATTTTTTTCTATTTTCTTCAATGTCATAGTACATGACAACTATCGTTCTGGACCTGCTGCATGCAAAGAATACTTTTTGATTTGGGCACTTTTCTCCGATCAACAGACACAGAGGATTTAAAAGCCTTTCATTGACCTCTCCTTAAAAAAGAGCCACACATATAGCCATCCTCGCTTTTCTCTTTCAGGCTGATAACAGAACTTCACCCTCACCATTTTTTTCTCATACCAAAGGAACCTCTCACTCCCGTAAAAAACACACATCTTCGATCAACGTGACGGACACACTTAGTCCAAATCTCATTGCCTTTAGGAAAAGAAATCAATGGCTTCCTCCACATATGATCCTCCATGAGCCAACTTCTCATACAGATCCATCACCACTTCTTTCTCGGTTACTCCCTTCCATTCTTATAACTTTCTCTTCATATCACTAACAGGGGCACAAAAATTTCATCCAAAAAATTACACACACACACACAAACTCTTCCTCTTTGGATTTTGTTCAACACACAATTTCACTAAGTTTCTTTTATTCTCTATCTTTTTCTTTGACCTCAACCGTCAACCACATCAACGTACACACAAAAACTTTCTTCCTCTCCTCTCTCCTTAATCACAACACAACACATCAACGTACAACACAATAAAAATTCCAAAATATTTGTAAAGATGTTTTCTTCTTCTTCTTCACGTTATCCTAATTTATAAGTATTCTAACCAAAATAATGGTAGAATTTTCATTTAATTAAAATTAAGTTATATAATTAGTTTAAATTAAGTTAATTAAAAATAAGTTTTAATAGTGACTACTTTAAATTTATTTATAATTTAGTTATTACGAAGTTATAAAAAATTAATGATAATTACTTTGAATGTACTTTTATTAATTTGACGGTCACAAAAACTTTTTAAAATTAAAAGATAAAGAAAATAAATCATTTAAATAGATAAATATTTAAAAAATAAAATAATAAATATTTTTAGAATTTGAAAAGGAACAAAAATATAATAAAAATTAATAATAACTATTTTGGATGTACTTTCAATTTAGTTATTGCAAAAACCATTAAAATTAATTATAATCACTTTGAATGTACTTCTAATTTGATTATCATGAATGTTTATTAAATTAAAAATTAAAAATATAAAAAAATAGTATCATATATAGTTCATTATATAATCAAAATTAATTAATTTTAAAATAAAATTTAATAATAACCACGATGCACTTTTAATTTGATTATTGTAAAAAGTATTTAGAAATTAATGATAATTATTTTATTTGCATTTTTTATTTGATTATCATGGTGCTTCTTAAATTAAAAAATTAAAAAGATTAAAACAACAAAAAAAGTAACAGTTTTTTTAATTAATATAGTTCATTACTTAGTCAAAACTAATTAATTTTAAAATAAAAATTTAGTAATAACTACTTTGAATGTATTTTTAATTTGCTTATTGTAAAAATCATTAGAAGTTAATGATCATAACTTTAGATGCACTTCTAATTTGATTATCATAAAAAAAATTAAAAATTAAAAGATTAAAATGATAAAAATATAATATCTTAATTAATATAGTTTATTATGTAATCAAAATTAATTAATTTTAAAATAAAAGTTTAGTAATAACTATTTTAAATGCACTTTTAATTTGGTTACTGATAAAACATTAAAAGTTAATGATAATCACTTTAGATTTACTTCTGATTTTATTATCATGAACATTGTTTAAATAAAAAATAAATATTAAAAGGATTAAATCAATAAAAAAAATAATATCTTAATCAATATATTTTATCATGTAATCAAAATAAATTAATTTTAAAATAAAATTTTAATAATAACTATATTAGATGTATTTTCAACTCGGTTATTATGAAAATCATTAAAAGTTAATGATAATCACTTTAAATATATTTCTATTTTAATTATTATGAATCATTTAAATAAAAAATTTAAAATATTAAAACCACAAAAATAACAACACACAAATATTTTGCTACCAATAAAACTACCTATCTTTTTTAGGTGAAGATAAATAGGAGCAAAAGACTATTTTCATAGAGTTAAAAAGATAATATATATATATATATATTGAAAAGATAAAAATGTAATAAATAAATTTATTTTCATAATTATAAACTTTTTAATAATAAAAAATTTCATATTAAAATTATATTAATAATAAATAAATAAATTAATTAAAATAATTTTATCTTATTTTAAGAGATAAAATAAATAATTTTTAAGTTATTCAAATTTTATACGTTTAATTAGATGTAATTATCTTTACGATATGTTAATACCTCCTTTAAGTATAACTTATTTTCGAACCTAAAATTTAATCTTAAAATCATTTTATTTTAGTTTTTTTCAATATTTTTTAAATAAATATTAATGATGATTTCTCTTATTTTTACTTATTTTTGCACCGTCCCACTATATATTGAATGCTGGTTTTCAAGTACATTGTGAAATTTCGAAGGTCATACTCTGTACAAAACCCGAGTGTTGTAACTTGCCAAACATGTTTTTATACACTAATATATGTGTGCGACTGAGATTACAATGTTCAATTCACTCCTGATGCAGGACATACCATCAAACAAGTTTTTTCATTTTTTAACTACGAAAAAAAAATGTTTTTTAACTCCTTAAACTATCAGACAATTTAATTTTGATCCTTACTCTTTTGTTCTCTTTTTTATAACAAAAACGTCAATTAATTTTTTATTTTTAAATATCAATAAATTTTAACTACTTTTATTTTATTTTATTTAATGATACTTTTTTTATATTATCTTTTATTTAAATGAGTAAGTTTTCAAGAATCTTGTAAATAATAAAAATAGTTTTAAAAAAATATTGTAAGATTAGTAAGATTTTATGTAATTAATTAATTTTTTTAATATGTGTGAAAATAATGTATTTTTATAAAAGAGAACAAAAAAAAATATTTTTAAATTGATGAATTTAATCTTTTAATTTTTAAAATATGTAAGTTTAATCTCTCTTCATATTTAAACTTAACATTTTAGTGTTAATTTTTTATTGCCACAAAATTAAAAAGAAGACTAAATTTGCATATTTTAAAAAACTAGAATACTAAATTCATCAATATAAAACTAAAATTAAGTTTGACAGAAAATTAAAGCATTAAAAACACAAATTTTCTTTAATTTTTAAAAACTAAAAATAATTTCTAAAAACTAAAGTCAAACATACCCTTAATTATTCGGCCTCAAACATTCTTGCTCTTATTCTAAATTTCTGCATAATTTTCTTTAGTTATAATTTCCATATAACTTAGTTCTTTGAGTGTTTTAGGTTGCAACATCTACTTTAGAATACCTCCAACAAAATAAAATCAATTCCTATTTTTCAAAGAATGACCATAGATCCAACTTTTTGCAAATTGTTCTGAAATCTGCATTATGTGTTTACCCCTTACGCAAAAACATTGAGATGACATGCCTAAAACACGTAAAAGAGACAACCCTCTTTATTTAGATGTAACGTACTGGAAAAGAATCGGTGTTTCTTGGGAAGATTTTAGGAAGTTAATTAGGCACTGCAGAACAAGTAAAAGGAATAACTTACAGTGTCTTGTAAAGCAATTAACTTGAGTCTTGAAATAGTTTGAAATTTTTTGTTTTTCTACAAGAAAACAATAAATTGGACGATTTCTTGGAACAGGTAACTCTTTTTTTCTTTTTTTTCTTTTTTATTGGTGGAACAAGTAACTCTTTAAAAATGTAAAAGCACGATGGTTGTATAGCCTGTATTTGGGTGATCTTAACGTACACAAATAGGGATTGTTGGATTAATAGGATGTTCCTTTAGATCTTTTTGTAACCACAAATGGGTCCCTCATTTGCTTGTGTTTTGGAATATTTTTTTTTTCATAAAACAAATTGTGTTCCTCCGTCATGTGGACCCTTGCTACATTAATATATCCAACCAAGTTAATTAGCGTTTAGCCAAAGGATAGACTATATAAAAATTAAGGATCATCCGTACTTGTTTATATAAGCATAGGGCAAGAAATATACCAAAAGTAATTAATTACGTTATATATTTAACAAAAATGTAAAAAGTAATTAATTTGCTAGCTTACGTAAAGAAATGCATGTATTAATAAAAATTTATTGCATTTAATTACGTCTCTAATAAAAAAAAGATAGAATTTATTTTTAAAATGTTATATAGTGTAATTTTTTCATACAGTAAAATGATTAAAAATCAATTTAAATATGAATCTTAAAATAATAATTATAAAAAGAGGGTTAGCAACATATTTCTTTCTCATACAATTTTTATAATTAGTTAAAATTGATTAGGTACTATAAACTATAAGTAAAAATATTTAAAAAAATGAAGTGAAATTCATTAAATTTTATAATTTTAAATAAATTTAATGAATAGTTTATATGTTTGAAAGAATATGTTGTTAATATTATTTTTTATAAAAATATACAAATTTTAATTACATGATAATTTACAATTAAATGATTGGATAATATTTGTATTTTAATTGAAATAACTAAAAAAGAAATACACTAACTATAGGTTATTTGCACTGTCGTTAAGATATGCAACATAATTAAGATTTCTACACACATTTTATACATACATGTAAAGAAACTAATAAAAAAAAATTAGAATCAGTGAAGACAAAGTTTTATAACAGAATATAATCTCTGTCAATTAGTAATGACCTTTGTGATAGATTTATAATATTTATAACGGACATATATTTAATTTAATTTGTGACGAATTGAGAGATAAATATTTTTTCTATTTAAAAAGTTTCGTACAGATGGTATGACCAAATACATAAATGTATTTTAGTGACAGAATAGTGTGATAGAATTAATTCCTCTATAATTGTTCCTTCATAGAGTTTGCCACAAAACAAATAAAAAATATTTAGTCAGACTTTTTGTGAAGGAATTTTATTGCTCACAAATTATCAGTTACAAAATCCATCACAAATTTTTAAATCATTTGTGACAAAAGTTATCATGGATAACCCTCTTCCTAAATCTTTTGGTCAAACATTTTATGATATTTATAATTTGAAAATATATTTTATTTAGCTTTATAACTATATATATTTGAAAATTTTAATATCATAAAATTATATAGAAATTATTAACTCTCTAATAGTTGACTTTTTTTACAAATATAAAAAATATTAGCTAGGAATATATTGTAGTTAATATTTAATATTCTAATTTAGTATTTATAACAAAGCTTGTATAACTATGTAACTTAAAAATGATAAATGAAAAGTAAGAAGTATTTAAAAATTTAAAGTATAATAAAATGAAGTAATGGTTTATTATTTAATAATACAAAGTTCCAAAAGTTAATGATAAAAAAAAAATTAAAACAAAGATGAAAGTCATATGTTTTTCATCATTATCTGGTGCAATTAAATTTTAAAGTCAACTAATTTTTTAAAAGCAAATATGAATTGAATAATTTGGAGTTTTAACTTTTGATAATTAGTAATTAACTCATAATTATTATTAATAAACTTAAATTGAACTAGTAATAAGCTGACTCGACCTTATCAAAAAAATTTCATATTGGCATAGCTTAGTTCATTGGTTTGTTGGATTGGGTTAAATTGACATTTTTATTTATTTATTTTAAATTAATACTAATTTTAAAATAAAAAATAAAAAAATAATAATTTTGGACCAAAAGTGTCCAATAGTATTTAAGCTAAGAATTTATTAATCGACCTAACTCGTTTGACTAGGTTAAATTAGTTTTATTTATTTTAGATTAACTTTTTTTATAATATAGGTTAATTTAGCTTGATCTATGTCAAGTTAATTTTGACAACTTTATTCATGTTTTTATTATTTTAATCATAATTTTTAAAATTATATGCTACAAATGATAGGTATTGTGTTATGTGTCAATCTCATTAGGATGTTTTTGCATATCCTTTTGTTCTTCATCTTCTCCTTATAGGTGCACACTCATGGTCCATGAGTTCACATTGCAAATATTTGGTACTTCTCTTTTATCTTGTTTACTTCCCACAATAGATATCCATATGACGGTGTTCTATAATGTTATACATTTGTTAAAATGTCCATGTAAATTTCCTTTTGGTATTTATTAACTTCATTGTTGTATATGATGTGAATCTGTTCTATTTTCCTTCTTTTGACCCTATTATGAGACTTTTATATATTAACTATATATATGAATTATGATGGATTGAAGCAAGTATGGGAATTTGGTGAGTTAACATAATAATATCATTTACATTGATTATACATGATCTGTTGGTTTGATTTACACTCTTTTTTTTCAAAATGAGTATGAAAGACGCATTTTAGAAAGAGACTTCACAAAACCTTTTGGATCATGCAATACGTCACCTGGCACCACCTTGGATTCGAGAGGTGTGATTAAATTAAAACAATCCAATCTTATTTGTATATATAGAAGCTTCTTTCTCGTTAAAAAAACCCACAAAATCTCCAGTAACCAACTTACACTAAATATTGCCCAACTTTCAATCTGCGTAATTTACATTCTTGAACCACAATGATTCTCACCCTTCTACAGCTGTTACTTCCCCTATTCCTCTTCGTCATCCTTCGAATCATCGTCTTCTTCTTCCCTAAACCTTCATCTTCCGTAAGCCCGAATACATAAGAGATAACTCCTTCACATAACATTACCCTCCCAAAATCATACCCGCTCATCGGTTCCTACTTAGCCTTCAAAGCCAACGAACACCGCAGTGTCCAAAGGTTAACCGATATCGTCAAAGCCTCACCCGCTGCCACCTTCATCCTCCACGGCCCCTTCGGCCTCTGGCAAGTCATCACCGGCAACCCCGCCATCGTAGAGCACATTCTCAAGACCCGTTTCTCAAATTATATAAAGGGTTACACTTTTATTAACTCCCTCTCCGATTTCCTCGGCTCAGGAATCTTCAACGCCGACAGCCACAACTGGAAGTTTCAGAGGCAGGTAGCCATCCACGAATTCAATACAAAGTCACTACGCAATTTCGTGGAACAAGTTGTGGACGCCGAACTCTCCAGCCGTCTCATCCCCATCCTCGCTTCAGCAGCGTTACAACAAGACAAAATCCTAGATTTGCAAGACATTCTTCAACGTTTCACGTTTGACAATGTTTGCAAAATCGCGTTTGGCTTCGACCCCGATTACCTGACACTGTCAGTTGAAAAAAGCAAGCTAGCGCAAGCTTTCGAAGAAGCAACGGCGGTCAGCTACAAACGGTTCGACGAGCCCTTTCCCTTAGTCTGGAAAATCAAGAGGGTGTTGAACATAGGGTCGGAAAAGCGGTTGCGAATGGCAGTGAGAGAAGTGCACGATTTTGAGAAGAATCTAGTAAGAGAGAAGAAAAGGGAGCTGAAGGAGAAGGCAACGGTTGAATCTGCAGACATGTTGTCGCGGTTTCTGATTTCGGGGCATTCTGACGAGGAATTTGTGAAGGACATTGTGATAAGCTTTATAATTGCGGAGAAGGACTCAACATCTACGGCACTGACGCGGTTTTTCTGGCTGCTATCGAAGAACCCACGCTTGGAGAAGGAGGTTTTGAATGAAATAAGGGAGATATCCGAGGTTCCGGTGTACGATGAAGTGAAGGAAATGGTTTATACACATGCAGCGTTGTGCGAGAGCATGAGGCTGTACCCTCCGGTGCCGATAGATGTGAAGGAAGCAGTGGACGACGACGTTTTGCCGGATGGGAAAGAAGGGGACTTGGGTGACGTATCACGTTTACGCTATGGGAAGGTTGGAGAGTATTTGGGGTGATGATTGGGCTGAGTTTAAGCCAGAGAGGTGGTTACACAAGGTTGAATCTGGAAAGTTCAAGTTTGTGGGAAGAGATTCGTTCACCTATCCGGTGTTTCAGGCAGGTCCTAGAATTTGTTTGGGGAAGGAAATGGCCTTTATGCAGATGAAGAGGTTGGTGGCTGGCATTCTCAGGCGATTCACGGTGGTTCCGGCGGTGGCTCCAGGGGTGGAGCCTCACTACATTAGCTGCTTGACTTCCCAAATGGAAGGGGGATTCCCGGTCAAGATCCACCAAAGGGTTCACTCGGAATCTGTCAATTGAATCATGGAAGGATTTGATATTCTTAAACAAGTTTTAATGAATAAAATGAATTAATAACCTCACTTAGTGGGATACACCTGGTTATACTCCTACCCTTTATTGTGTTTAGTGGCGGCAAATGGCAATTTTTCCTTTTAAGTCTGTGTAAGATATTTATATTCTGTTGAATGTCACGTATGTCAATTTTCTTTTGCCGGTTAATTCTCAACAGCTTTTAAGTGTTTTAAAGTTTTGTAATAGCAAATTAGTCTCTCTTTATCATAAGTTTAAGCATTATCTTTTCACAATTTTTTATTTTAATATTTTATATTTTAAAATATTCATTATAATCTTTTATGTATTTATATAGACTCATTTTAGTCTTGTGTTTGTCATTTTTATTAAAAAAAATGTGATTGAAATGGATATGTTTTAAAATATAAAAAATAATATTAAAAAATTTTACACATAAAAGATCAAAATGAAAATTTTAAAATAGATTAGATTAAAATGAGAAAATGTTAAAATTTTAAAGATTAAAATGATATTTTATTTTTTAATAATTTTACCATTTTAAAATATAATTAAAAATATTAGCAGTATAAAAAACATTGTTATATTGTATTTTAAAATTAATTATTTTTTGTGTATGAAT
>JAMLFT010005195.1:0-18001 GCA_026544285.1 Pachyrhizus erosus | reverse complement strand
AAATTATTTAAATTAAAATATTTAAAATTTAAAATTAAAATTTAATATAATTATCAAATTTGTAAAAGATTCATCAAACAAATATTAAATTTAATTTTTTATTATTATTATATTTTAAAATATTTTGATTAATCAATCATTGTTATTATCATGACTACTATCCCCACCATCGTCATGATTATCATTGCATCTATGGTAATTGCTTCTAACATCACTATTGTCACCACTATCATGATGCTAGTTATCATTATCATTACTACTATCACAATCATTTAGTGGTGTTGACAATAATGATAATGATAATGATAATCATAATGGTGGTGATGTACAAGGATTATGATGGTGACAACAATGATAACAATCTGGTTATTGTAACTACGACAACCATAACAATGGTAACGACGATGGCGATCATGGTGCTAGTGATGTTTGGTAGTTATGGTGGTAGTAACAACAATAACAATTATGATTTAGACAATGACAACTAGACAATAGTAGTGATGACCATTATGGTAGTGATAATGATGAGTTAACAATAATTTTAAAGAATAGTGATAAAATAATTAAGGTAACTTAAAATGTGATAATTGATATCTTTTATAGATTTAATTTTTGTTTTGTGAATATTTTAGATATTGGATAATTATATGAAATTTTAATTTAATTTTTTAAGTATTTTAATCTCAATCATCTATTATTTTTAATTTCGATCTAATGATTATGATTAATTATTCTCGTAATGTAAATATTTTTTGTTTAATTTTAATCTCTTTCATTATATATAAAAAAAGGGGTTTGGATTCTCTTCAATATTGAACAATTCTAATTGGAGAAATATATATATACCATTTTTTTTTAGAAAGATGAGTTTGTGAATATCTTTCTCCAACCAACTGGGGTCGTCCAATATTGGAAAGAATAAAAACGTTAGAAATAGCTTTCCAATGCTAGTACTTATAATTAGAAAGTATGAATCAATATGTACCATTTAATATAGGCTTCAATAGGTGGGCAGCAACCTCCCAAACATCACCTTTGTTCTCATCATGATCTTCCAAATCAGCACCATCTATCATGTTGTATCGTCCAATCATCTCTAGCGTATGGGCTTGGATCTCATACTGTTCTCCACCTCCCCACATACACAAGAGCCTTTTTCCCCACTTTAGTACACTAGTGTTAGCCAAATTTTTCATGACCTTAGTGTTCCCAACCTTTTTTCCACCCTTCAACACCGAAAATGGGCCTCTATGTGTAAATTTTAACTTGTGGGTCTTTGGGTCATGTTTCTCCATGTGTCCTTCCGTCATAATACATTAGCCATGTACTTGACATTCTTAGTAACATTATCAAAAGTGAATGCCTTAGGTATCCATGGCCATCTAGAGGGTGCACAGTGGATCCATGTTCATCAGCCAAAAGCCCTGGTCCGGTTAGGTAGTACGTGCTGGAGGAAAAATCGGCCGGGATTACACCTTCCACGGTGCTCAGAGTGATGGGTTGCTTCGGATCTTTGTGAAATGAATAAGAGTTGGTAGTCATAATAGGCAGTTATGGAGTCATCAGGCTCTATAGTTGGTGGAATTGATAACAACAGCAGGAGTATTAGGTGCATATATGGATACTGCACGAGGTTTGGTTGGTGGTATAGAGGGAAGGGGTTGGTGCACCAGAGGTGACGCCCTTATGGGTGGAGGAATGTATGTTAGGGTGTTGTGGGTGGATTTGGTTTGCATTATTTTTGGGAGTTACTAAGGCTTTGGTATTGACAATGTTGTAGACATGTGAAGGTGGCAACAAATGTGTTATATATATATATATAAATGTGTACATTCTATTACATAAGAGACAACACACATTAATATTTTTATTTATTTTAATTAATATAAAATTGAAAATAATTTTTTTATTAAATAAAACATTTATTAAGCATATAATAGAATAATAAAAATAATGTAGAACAAATATTGTTTTTAAAAGCATATTTAGCATGCAAAAACTTTTATATAAAGTATCATTGAAAATAAACATTAATTCATATTACCAAGGATAAATGTTGGAAAATCATGTACTAGTTAATCCTAATCCATATACCAAACAACTTAGTTAGAATAATACATAATTTCTACCCTAACCTAGATACAAGAATAAATATACCTAACCTTGGAGTCTCGTATCTTTTCAAATCACCTTTTGTAACCTCTTAAATATTTGCATTAGCAAAAAGACTTGATCATCGAACATGACCATCATTTTCATGTATCCAATCAATAAGTACATACATAAAAAAAAGTGGGACTTTATTCTAACACACACAAATCACTAATGTTAGAAACTACCGCCAATCTAATAATATATAATAGTAGGAGAGCCTAGTGTTGATCTAGTCATAATATCTTAGCAACTCAATCCTCTAGATGCAATATGGATCCATATTTCTTGTTTGAAAGTAATTGGAAGTACACATGCTTCAACTCATGGAAAAAGCCTTCATCTTCCATAGATGAACTCAAATTATCTCAACTTAGGACATTCACAATCCTATATATCTCAAGACATCCACAATCTTATATAATTTAGGCATACTTTCACACCAACTAATGAAATGTTAAGTAGTTGTTGGCGTTCTCAAACTTGGTCATATGAAGTTTCCAACACAGGGCACCATGATCTTTCAAGTACTTAATCACTTGCCACCATACCCCTAAGACTTCTACTATTGAGCCCTTACCGTTCATTTCTTAGTTTGTCAAGACGTGTCTTCCATTATATGCAGCGTGCCAATGCATGTTTCTCTTTTAACAATACTTACACTAGAGTATTCATAATTCACTTTACTTATCATTATTTGATATCAATCATTGAGCACCAATATATGAAGATCACATCTTTGTCCCTCATACATAAAAATAATATAATATGTAACAAAACAATACATACCTCTAAGACTTCTACTAGTGAGCCCTTATCGTTCATTTCTTAGTTTTTCAAGATGTGTCTTCCATTATATGCAGCGTGCCAATGCATGTTTCTCTTTTAACAATACTCACATTAGAGTATTCATAATTCACTTTACTCATTGTCATTTGATCTCAATCATTGAGCACCAACATATAAAGATCACATCTTTGTCCCTCATACATAAAAATAATATAATTATGTCTTATAGATAGATAAATAACATTGTCACAATGCAATTAGCATATCATGTTGTATATAATCATATCAACACATTAAATCCATAATACCACATATGCATGTTACCACATCAAGATATCTATCACATATTAAAAATCTAATATAAAAGATTTATATAATATTGTAAAGTATTTAAGATATTAGATACTTAAATTTTAATTTCATTAATTATTAATAATTAGCAATTATTTAACTAATCTATATTTATATTAAAAATTTTAAATGTATATATAATTTTTATTTAAAACTTCTATGATTAAATTTACTTGTTTTCTCTTTTCTTTGTCTTTTTTCTTAACTTCAATTGTTAAAGGAAATAACTTTCTAACTTGTTATAAAATATTTTTTTTATAAACATAAATAAATTTTAATATTAAAAAAATTATTTTCTCATGTAAAAGATCATATTTGATTATAATTACGGAGCATACTCAAAGTTGTTCATAAACTAAGTTTAAAAGTTAGTAGTGAGAAAATTCCATTTTTATGTAAAACGTAAGATGAAATCATAACATAAAATATATTTCGAAATTTACCCTATTAATTCAAAACTTAGTTCATAAATAAGTAAATATTCAAAATTTAATAATTTTAAATATCTATTTTTTTTATTAATGACTAGAATTAAAATCCAATTGTAATAATGAAAAATTCCAAAAATTTTCCCCTTACTCTTTATCTACCCGAGACAATTTGAAAAAAAATAAAAATGAATCAAGGATCTTGGAAGCAAATCATATGGCCGTGGTTTATAAGCTCTAAAAGTGTCAAATTTGCTTTTTCATCAAACATCCAGCAGGTCATTAAGAAGAAAAAATTCCATAAATTACTCCTTTAAAAATCAACCTGAGACCATATGATAGAAAAAATTCCATAAATTACTCATTATTTTAAAAGCAATGCCTTATAAACTAATATATATATATATCAAACTTAGTTTGTTCCTTATTGAACATTCTAACACGTTAAAAAAACAAAACGTAGTTTCCTTCTTCTTTTGGAACTTAGAAAAAAGTAACTTCATTTTTTTATCAAATCCGTGAGCTACACTATAGCTATGGTATTAAATTTTCTTTCGGAGTTCGTTATCTGATGGCGAATTGTATATGTAAAATCAGGTATAGTTAAAAACATTTGTTAGTAAAATTTAGTAAAAAGTTTCCTATCTTATCTCTTTCCCTTTGCCTAGGCTGATTTACACGCATAAAATGATAAAATATTTGATTATTTAATTTAATTTTGGGAAAACATGATTCGGTATTTAAGTGGTAAATTTTTTTTGTTTAGTTGCTCTCCTTTTTTCTCCTTCACACCACCGTAAGCACACACATATTTTATTTTTCTCTCATAAAATTTTGCTTTTTGTCCCATTGTAAGTGGTTTTATAAAATGAGGTAACAAAGCAATTTTGGTCCCCCACTCCTCACACAACGTCACCCTTACTAACATACTATCCTTGTGACAAAAATGAGTTTTGTTCTCATACAAATTTAGTCAAAAGCTTTCTTGACCCAAACTGAAAAGCAAAGATCCCATTTTTATTTTTTCCTCACCAACCCTAACATACTCTCTGTCACAAGCACCCACTTTTATCCTTATTTCATTTTATAGCAAAGTAATTAAGTTGCTTAAAAACAAAAGTTATTTATTTCTCTCATGAGTTTACCAGTGAAGAGTAAAGAAAGGGGACTTTCTTATTTTTTTTTGTGAGCAAAGTGAAGCTTTTGTTTTAATGCACACTTCTAGTGGTTCCTTTCTTCATGAAAAGTAAGCAATCAAGCAAAATAAACATTCCCATAATTGTTAGTGACTTAAAATCAAGAAAAAAAAACAGCCCACAACAAGAAGATCACAAAGATAAATTTAAGGTTTACTCCAATACATGACAAATACCAAAGGAAGTTCAAGAAAGAAAGTAGAAATACGTGAGGAATCAACATAATATATACTAAATAAAGGAGAAAAAAACAACAAAATCAAGTCACATTCTCCCCCTACCTAGGGATGGGTCACTTGAGATTGAGAGAGGAGAAAAAATCTTGCTTCCAAGAGCTTCTTGGTGGTGGAGAAAGGTGACTTTGGTAGTGACAGGTTTGAGAGGAAGGGAGAGAGAAAGCAAAGAAATTTTGAGAGGAGGAACTGGGAAGAGTGCTTCCAGCATGAGAAAGAGAGAGAAGAGTGAGGAAAAACTTGTGGAGAGGTAGTTTATAAACAAGAAAAAGTACATGCTACATGCTCCTTTTTACATTTTTAGTCTTTTACTTTTTTTTTTCTCTCTTTTGTGAAAATTTGAAATTAGCTCAAGCTGAGTGGAGAAATCACCAGAGTGTAAGTATGACGTGGAAGTGTGTTGGACAAGGTCTACACCGATCAATTTTATCATGTGTCCTTTTGCATTGTTTGTATAAGGTTTTAAGTGTAAAAGTTTATAAAATTGTGTTTTAACTAAATAATTTTTTTTTTAGTTTAAATTTTTAAGAAAACTTAAATTATATGTGTTATTAATTATTATGAATTAAATTTTTCATAATCATTTTTGTATTATTTAAATTAATTATGTATTTTTTAGTCAATAATTTGTAATAATTTTATGTTAACTCTAAAAATTCTTAATTTTCATTAGAAATTATATTTTTATATAAGTGATTTAAAATTGAATTGACATAGTTAATTTCATCAAGTTTTTTTTTATGTGGAACCTGTACTGATTGATATTTTATCAAATAATTTGGGTCATTTTGTAAATTTTTTTTTTCAACTTTCTAAAATTTTAAAGAAAATTATCCTATCCTTATTTTAGCCTATAAAACATGATTATAATTCAAATAATTCTATCATGATTATCTGAAACTTATTCTATGTTAAGAAAATTGATAATTCTGTATAATTATTATTTTAATAATTATTTAAATTTTTAATTATATAAAATATAAAATGTTAGTTGCAATAATATAATTTAATATTTTATTATTTTATTTGGGCTTATTAATTTTAAAAATAAGATTAAAAATTAAAAAAACAAGGAAATAAAAAAAAAAAGCAAAAATGAAAGTGTTGCATGCTATATGCTATTGTACTGTGAATTTCCTTTAATTACAGATTTGCCATCATGGCTTTTGCATGGTTATTTTGATTTGTGCTCTATCAATGTTCATGTGGGGTAGTATAAATATGGCAGCATTTTAAAATGTGGCGGACACTAAAATTCTTGCATTTTAAGTGGCAGACATGAAGCATTTCAATTTTCTTTCGTTGTACATATTTAATTTGTCTTGTTTTGTTTTAGCTTATTTTTAATGGCTCATGATTACAAGAGTAGCTTGGTGCTCCATGAGTTGAAGATCTTTTTCCCTCCTACTGTTACTTTTCTCGTTGGCAGGAGCAATTTGATCATTATACAATAGCCGCAATATTTTTTTTATGAGTAAAATAAAGATACAAGGTACAACCCAAACCCTTCTACAGATACACAATGTAGCCATACATTTAGAGAATTACTGTTGTGTACAAATCATATATTCTAAAGAGAAATTGTATTTTTTATAGAATTTCTTTATATTAAAAATATAGAAAGAGAAGAAATAAAATATAAGATGGTTTACATGAGTGAGGGATTTTCAAAATGATAGAAAATTATATATTTTTTTAAAACATGTCTATTCATAAAAGGATGTATGTAAATAATAAAGTTATATTCTTTCATAAAAATATATGCATTTTTATGAAAAGACGTGTTTATTTATGAAAAAATATAAGTACCAAAGGTTGTATTCTTCAATAAAGACATATATTCTTTTATCAAAAATATTTTTTTACTAAAAATCATGAAATGTAATTCTTCACAACAAACTAAAAGATGTTATTTTTTGTTAAAAATGATGAGACATGTCTTTTTAAATGATTATATCTTTTTATCAAAAGAATATAAGATAATATATAAATAAAATTAATTGTATGCAAAAAAATATACAATGAGAATAGTAGGTACCATTCAAATCACTTGTTATATTTATTATGCGCAAAGAGAATTAGTAAAAATCGTTTTATCTTGAAGGAAACTCGTATGAAAATTACAATATTAAGGTTAAAGTAAGTATGGTCTGACCAACAAAGGTAAAATTTGAATTTGGGAATTAGTACTTGAGATGAATAAAAATGAGAGGATGAAATCAGCATCTTCCTCAATAGACGGCCAAAGCAAGGTATGGTATGATCACCTTATGCAACGTTTAAAGATTAAATTTTGAAATGAAAAAAATAATATAATTATAAAAAAATATCTATTGAAGATGATCAGTCAATTTCAACTTGACCATAGTCCACACCCATATTTTTCAATGTTAATTGGTTAGACAGTTTAGTGGCCCACTTTATTTTGCATGGTCTACTCTTAAATATGTGCCCTAATTAATCACCCTTCTTATACTTTGTAGTGTGTTGGCTACAAGGTCGTGATCACCCTCCGTCTCCGTTTTTTTTTTTTTTTTTTCTTTTTCTTTTTAATGTGTTAACTATGTCTATCTTTATTTTTTTAAAATTTTGATTTTTAATTTTTAAACACATGTTTAACTTGTCATAATTTTTAATTTTTTTTTTCATTACAACTTTTGGATCTTACTGTTAAAGTATGTTATTAAATACTAAGAGGTCAACTTTTAAGATTATCATATGTAATTTTTATAATTACTTTTTTTAATGCGATGGTCTTAGAAACTGTAAAGTCATCATTTAATAAGACACTTTAACGATAAGAATAAAAATTGTGACGAAAAAATATTAAAAATTTTGATCAATCAAATATTTGTTCAAAAAGACTAAAAATAAATATTTAAAACATTTATGGACTTAAAACATAGTTAACTCTTCTTTAATTTGGAACCCTTGTTTGCTTGGCTTTCCTTCTATATCAGTAAGCATGTTTAGTTTATGAAAAAAAAATGTAGTTATTTAATCCCAATACTAACTATAAAATAAAGTTAAAATTTGACAAATTTTTAGGGTAAAATGTTTCAATATTATAAATTATAAATATAATTGGTTTATCATTACAAAAAGTCAAATTTGTTACTCACAATAAAAGTATTTAATTTTAAGTTGAAATATGAATTTGGTCCTTGAAATATAGAGCTTTTTTATTTTATTTTGATCCTTAAAAAATTGTTTTGGGTCCTTTAAAGTTTTTCTTGTTTTTACTATCAAGTAATTTTTTTATTTTAGTCCTTGTTGTCCATTAAATGATGACGTAATAAACAAAATTGATAATTTATTGACTTGTCACATTCTCAAAGAGTTTAATAAGGCAATTATGTGTAATTATTTTTGTTAAACTGTATTTTTAAAACCCTTTATTAACTAATTTGATATCATTAACTTTTTTAAACATATAAGGATTTAAAAATAAAATTTACTGAAAAATATTACATGTGATTGTCTTGTCAAACTTTTTGATGATATGTTAAGTCACTAGACTGTCAAAGTTGTTATTTGACATTATTTATTGATGTTACTTAATTGTATGGACTAAAACCCTAAAAAATTAAAGGACCAAAATCAAATTTTTTTCTTTAAAATTTTGGAACCAAAGACATAAATGATGTTTGACCCCTAAAAAATGTCATAGTTTTCATGATAATAGATATATTAAAATTTGACGTACTAATGAGTTTTGATGAGTTATGAAAATGATCTAAGTGTCCAAGCATATAAAACTAATATATTCTAATCTTATACACAAAAACTTGTTTTAATTGAACAAATGTCCAAAGCATTACTTAGGACATGCATCCAAGGTTTTCTTGTATAACGTCCAATGTGCTCTTTAATGAATTTAGGCATTTGACATTGTTTTGAGAAAACAAATTTTTAGTGTTCGAAGCACTTCCTTTTTTTGTTTAAGTGTAATAAAAATTCAGACTAATTTCTATATATATTTAAATTTTTCATTAAATAGGTTAGTAACTAAAGTAAAAGCTTTTATGTTTTGGATGCCTAGGATCTATTATACTTATATTTTGTGCATCTGTTCATTCCTATTATTTTTAATATGGTTGAACTAATGTTTGAATTTCAAACATTTAATGAAAAATAAAAGCATCTAAACGATAACTAAAGTCTTCGATCAAAAGTAATCATCGAGTTTGGAGCTTGATTAAGGAAAAGACCAAGGTAAGAATTTTAAAAAAGGGAGGAAACTTCAAAAGTAGTGTTAGCAGGTTTTAGGAAAGACATGACAATTGTTCATTCTCTCTCATGTGATGAAGCTGTCACACCAAAGGAAGAAATGTGACTATAGTTCCTATGCATTAAATGAAACATCAAAACAAAAAGGTTTATAAAGATGTTATCTCACAACCGACATCTTTGCATGAAGACTACATAAAGACCAAGTTGTGAAGATTGAAGAAGTTATTGAAGCTTTTACATAAGAACATTGTTTGCTTTGAACTTCTTTGGACAACCTCTTCTTGAGATTGATTTTCATTCTATGGTCATATCTTTGTATATCTTTAGTTTTGTTAATTTGTGTATCCTCACAATTGTGAGTTGAACCTTTGTTTTTCTACCTATAAAGGTTGTGAAAGTTAAGAGTGACTTAGTGAGAAAAAAATACTTAAGTGTTGCTTAATTTGGAATAGATTAAGTTGTTGCTAAAAGTGACAACAAAGAATACTTGGAGTTTAAGTGCTAGAAGTTACATATAAGAATAATTGTTATAGCCAAAAGTAGCAACAAAAATACTTGTAACCTAGTATTGGTTAGTGAAACCTTTCTAAGGTTGGAGAAGAACTAGGTGTAGCTTAAACTTGAGTGGACCAATATGAAATTATATTCTTCTGTTTCCATCCTGTTGCATTTCCTTCACATTTTTACTATTCCAACTCTTTTGAATTGTTTTCGTTCTCAACGTTGTTTTCAAAAGATTTGCAAAAAGAGTTAAAAAAAATTACATACACACTATTAAACCCAAAAGACCCTATATTTTAGAGATCAAATTCATATTTAAGTCTTAATTTTTTAAACAGACCTAATTAATTATGTAAACATTGATAAAATTTATATAATTCTTAAAGCTATACATAAATTCAAATGTAGTACTTACAACAAAGCAAACATTATCAATTGCCTACAACTTTTATGACAAAATTAGAGTTAGCAACTTAATACCAAAATACTTCATTCGCCATACAGTATAGTTATAATAATTATTATCTTTTCAATCTTGTGTTGTCAGAGCTTAATCAAGCTTTTTGTTTGTCTCATCCAATGAACCTTTGCTTTGTATACAAGTAAAAAGATTGCCTAATAGGAATATCTTTTAACCTAAAGGCAATTCAACATTTTTGAAGTCATTTATGACTTAGTTTGGGTGATTAATGTGCTCTCTTTTCTCGTCAAGGGATAAGAGATCATTTAAGTCTATCATGATGCACCATGGAAGAGTTTTGTCACATGAAATATTCCTCAAAAGATCCCAAGATTCTCTTCTTTTACTTATCTTAGGGAAACCATAGTATCTAGTAAAGTGCAAACAAGGTTTATCATGTTGAGAAACCTTGACGTTAATAATTTTTTGAGAAGAATTTTTCAGAGAACAATCAAATGGCTTTCTCCTAAAAAGAGCCAAGCCACCACTCCTTCTAACATTGTAAATAGTAAAACAATAATCATAACCCAAAGTCAATTTTATTTATTCAATTAAGTCAACATGTGCCAGTGTTATGCAAATAAAAATAATATCAACATGATAAGTTTGGACAAGATCGTGAAGGAAAAGAACTGCTCGAGTATTTCCTAAACCTCGATAGTTCCAATCTAAACGACTTGTGGCTCTTGGCAAGTTGTTGCCAAGTCCTACCAATAAAAGTGGATCCATAATTTCTGTTGTTTGAGTTAGGTCATGATTGACAATGATATTGTTGTGATTATTGTTGTTGTATTGTCTATGTTATTATGTTTATTGTTGTTGTACGTGCTCTAGTACTAAGGATTAGTAGGCATATGATAATAAGACCTAAAGGATGCTTGATGCCCAATAAAAGGGCTAAGTCCATCCAAACCCTTATACCCATCTACATGTTATGAGAAGGCAAAAAGAAAATGTTAGTGTTATTAGTTGACAAATTTAGAAGAAAAATAAAAAAGAAAGAAAAGAGAAGAACAAGAAAAACAGGATGGAAAAAGGAAGTTGGAGACTAACTTGAATCTTTTCTTTGTGCCTCGATCTAGGTGAGTGCTTTCGTGTCCTCTCTAAGCTTTATCTTTATGTACTGTTCTTCTCCTATGTCTTCCCCACCTTTTGGATGATTTCTTCCCTTTTGCCCCCTTTGTTGCCCTAGATGAGTGATTGATAAATTTGGAATGGTTGTGAGTGAATGAGGCTTAATTATGGATGATTGAGAATTGGGATAGGTTGTATATTTTAGAATGAAAGATGTAAATGAACATCCAACTCCTAAAAAATCTATGATTTTGATGATCACAAAAAATATTATAATTTGAAATGACTAATATTGTATGTTAAGTTTCAATGATAGGGATATGTCCAAAGGAACAACAAAAGTAGTTTTTCTATCTTAGATGCTTAAAAATGAGATAAAAAGTGCTAAGTGTCCAACATGGAAAAACACTAGATAGATAAAAAAGCTTTCATAAATTTTATGCATCCAAAGCACCTTTTAATAGATATATCCAAAGATGCTGTTTGGATATACATCCAATATGTTTTATACGTTAAAAACTTAGTTTTATCATGTTGGACAAATAAATAACATAAGATGTTTTTATACTTACAAAGCTATCAAAGCATGCTGTGATCTTAACTTTTTCTTTTATGTTTTTGAATGCATAAGATATCTATTCTTACAATCCATATTAGTTATATCCTATTATTGTTGTTATAACATTTGAAATTCAAATAACATTTAATGAAAAGCAAAAGATGATGAAGATAAGTAAAATTTCAAATCAAAAGGACCCTTGAGCTTTGAAATCTTCCAAAAGAAAAAATAAGAGTAAGAATGTTTAGAAGAACACTTATTCTAAAAAAACTCTATCAATGTAAAAGAGGAAGAAAGTGATAAGGATATTCTCTCTCCTTTAACACAAGATTGAACATCTACAACAACAAATACGTATGAGAGCCTATGCACTTAATGCATAATCAAAATGAAAAAATGAGAAAGACGTTCATTCAGAACGAATACTTCAAGCTTCAAGTTTATAAATATAGAAAAACATGAAGATTGAAGAAGTTTTTGAAGTTATGAACTATTGCTCTAATTCTATATGTCGAATCATTTGTAATATCTCATCTTGAGATCACATTGCTCTGAAATAGTTTCATATTCTTAGTCTTGTTAAGTTATTTTGCATTCATGCTTATATTGTTATGCTTACTTGTAAGTTATTTCTTTACTTGTAAAAGAACTTGAAAAAGTTAGAAGCGACTTAGTGAATTGAAGGATACTCGAGTACTTAATTTGGGTAAATTAAGTTTGTAGACAGAAGTAGCAGTTAAGAATAATTGAGTTGGGTAAGTCATAAGTGGCTTTAAGAACAGTTGTACTTGTTTAAGACAGAAGTGACGAATTCAATACTTATTTTTCTTTTGATTAGTGGAATTCCTCTAAGACTGAGAGAGAACTAGATGTAGTTCAAGAGTTTGACTGAACTAATATATAACAAGTGTTTTATCTATTATTCTTTTCTCACATTTTTGGATGGTAAACTTTTGTGAAATAGTTTTGAACTAAACATCGATTTGCGAATGTTTTGCAAAAATTGTTTTAAAATCATATACACACTATTTAACCTCTTTCTAATGTGTTTATCTAACCCTTAAATTGTATAAGATCTCAGCCTTTAAGGATTAAACATCTAACAGTGTAGGGGACAAAAAGATCCTGGATATGGAGAATAAAAGGCACACATCAACAATCCTTTTATGTTTAAAGGAGTCAAATATGACTACTGAAAACATAGAATGATTTCCTTACTATAGTCATGTCATATTGACATGATGGGCGTCGTCGAGAATGAGGATTGCATACCATATGATAAAAATTTAAATGAAATCTCTAAAACTAGTTGAATTGAGGATAATAAGGATAAATCAGTTACTCTTATTACATAAAAGTCAAAGAAGATGTCTCCCTTAATTTCCAAAACTACACTGGTGGACAACTCATTCATAAATTGTAAATTATACTATCATTATATGTAGTATATGCATATTATATAAACTAATTATTATTATATATATAATAATTTATTAATACTACGATTCTTGGTATTTTTAAATGCATTATTAACACTACAACTTGCTCCTGCATTGAGCAACGAGTATGCTTGGCTGTCAACGAATAAAAGTAAAAATATTATTCAAAGAAAAATTGAAACGCAACTCATAGCGTCAAAAGTATTAATTTTCTACACTTCTTTCTTGTCTTTGATTTAATTTTTTCTTCAAAATATAAATATTGTTATTAAACTAAACATCGAAATAAAAGTCAAATAAAAATGTACATATTCTTAAGTTTAATTAGATGCCGAACTAGATTTGAAATTGTAATTTATTGCTTGACAGTATTCAATTTAATTACATGGTCAAAGCACTATAAACTCCTTTCCCAGATCCTGATATATCTTCCCCAATCAGTAATTTTGAAACCTTTTCTTCATTGTATCAATTCTTGATCCATCTTGATTAAAATAACATAGCTTAGTTACTGCTAGACTACATTGAATTAAAATTCTTAATTTGTCTAGACAGATCAACTATAAAAACTTATTAGTTCCTTATCAAAATAACACAACTTGGACTATATCAGTTACTATGCCTTGGTATAGTATTATTCCCTAAATAAAGACAGAGTCAATTTACAAGTTCATGTTTAATGTGCACTACATTGATGCATAGAATTTCACTTGTAGGATAAATAAACCTAGCGGTTGCAACTCTTTAGCCTGTTGAACAGAAAAATTATGAAAATGAGTTTGATTGTTAGTGTTGGTAAAGGTAAATATGAACCAATATGAAGTTAGTTTTCCCTGCTACCAGTTAGTTATTGGCCAGTTAGATTGGTAAATTTCTTTCATCGTGGATCATGTTTTCCAAATTTATTTTCATCCAGGTTCTTATTCCCTTGCTTCTTATCCTTTCTTCATGTATGTAGTTGTTCAACAGATCATTTAAGACAAGTTAAGAGGAAAAATAATAATATACATCGCATGAAATATATTCAAAATTAATAAATATACAAATAACAAATAATAAATAAAATAAAAGATGAAATAAAGTTTAAATTTTAAATATACAATTTGCATTTTAAACTTGTCTGCAAGGTGACCTCCAAAATGCCTAGTTACAAATTCATCTTTAGCTTCTAAAACAATATTTTCTTTTTCAACTTAGTGGCATGTGACAAAATAAGGTTTCAAAAGATAAGTGCGCATAAAGCACAAAGCCTATGTCAACTAGTTGTGTTGCTTCATAGGTTCCTCTAAAAATTCCCTCCCAATCACAAACTCATTCATGCCACTGTAATTGATATTCTATCAAACATGTAATGTTCAAGGTACACTAGTCCAATCTATATTTATCTCACCATAGTAAGTTACTAAAACTAATCATCGACATGATGAAAAGCATTTAATTTCCACCTCATTACCTCAAGCCCTTCAATCTACTCCAAGCACAAAAACAGTTATAGACGCTGTAATTTACAATTGAAGAACCAAGAAATTTATACAATTAGTTTCCATATTGGAGAAAAAGTAACAATTATGCAATTAGTTGACATATTGGAGAAAAGTTAAGCACAGATATTTGTTCTCCACCTTCTTCGCAATAGATTGGAAATAGGAAAAGAAATAATGAAATTGCACAATGTACATTGATAAGCATCGAAATCATATGTGATTTTATTTTGTAAAAAAAATTAGAGAAATGATGAAGAGAATCACATGATGGAAAAGAAGATTAAAGCAGTTAGGTTTGCGTGGTCACAACAACGTCTTCTACTTGATGCAGTGGAAGCAACTGAAGAGCTTATGCATGAATTTAACAGAGATTGAGTAAATCAAATCGAAATAGTGAAGAGAATGTGAAGGTTTTCGATGAATTTGAAAACAAAATACAGAGAGCATGATTGAGATTACAAAGGCTTAGGTTGGGAAGGTTACGCAACGCGAATGTAATAACAACCTCGAAGGCTCTTTTTTGTATTTTATAAATATATTTTCACTGTGAGCACATTCCATGGTTGCTGAATAAGTGCATGATAATTAAGCAGTTGGATGAAGAACTTCTTAAACTTTTGTTGCGGAGCTAAATGGGCGAGAAACAAATCTAAAGAACAATTTTCCTATGAAAAATATATGAAAATTTCCAAGAAAAACGTCTGGTCCATTAAAATAACAGTGAGATTTCTTGTGATTTTTTTAACAATATTATTTATTTTCTGCGCATTCAAGTTCCCAGCAAAATTCGCAAGAAAAATAAAAATTACTTGAGAATTCTCTTGTGAATTGTCTTTTGCAAATAAAAAAAAAACATAGAATAACATATTTGCAAGAAATTCTTGTGGATTTTTTCGCAGAAAAATCTGCAGGAAAGTAATATATGTGTAAAGAATAAATGATGGGTAAATTGAGTGTTTATGTCACGTCATTAAATATATTAAAATAAATAATATATATATATTAATTATTGGATAGAAACATATACTTCACAAGTGTAATTTTATTAAATTAAAAATCATATGACTCTATCGTTATAGAACTTTTGTAACGTCTTTAAAATATTTTTGCAATAATCTACGATATAATAAAGAACATATCTTTGTAATTGGAAACTTGTCTCATAAACTATTCATTACTATCGAATCATTCATTAATATTGATTCTTACTAAATATATATATATATATATATATATATATATATATATATACACACGCATGTGTAATAAAAATCCTTTATACATCTTTACAAAGTCAATTATTTATAAGAATTCAATGTACTTTCAAATATAGGTAATATATAAAAGATAATAATAATTAAATATATGGTCAATTATTAGGTCTAATTAATACATATATAATTAAAAATAATAATTTCTAGTAGTTAGAGTATCTAAGGACTATTTCTTTAACTCAAAACCCCGTTTAATCTTATTAAATATGAGTTTGTATGACTTTCCATGTTCTTGGTACACAATAATGGTCATTCATACATATATATACTTGTCAACATACAAGAGAGGATACATTTCATTTCCACCCTTGGTGTATCACAATTTGACGCCAATCATAATGATGGTTCCATCGTTAACGAAGCGTCACCACAAATCTCACTCATCAAAATGACACCTCACCTTTAAGGGCTATTATATTTTTATTTGGACCATTGGGATGCACTTGGTATTCTCATGAGATATTTAAGAGGTACCATGGATTATGGTATTGAGCATAGCGAATTTCTTGTTGTGCTGGAAGGGTACAATGATGCTAACTAGATCTCTTACTCAAATGAGATAAAATCCACTAGTGGTTATGTGTTTACACTTGGTGGTGATGCGATTACAAGGAAATTAGCAAGAGAAACTATTATAGCTAAATCGACAATGGAGTTTGAGTTTATTGCTTTAGAAATGGCTGATAGTGAGGTTGAGTGGTTGGAAAACTTCTTGACTAACATTCCTTTGGGATTGAAACCAATCTCATTAGAATCCATGCATTGTGATTCACAAACAACAATTCTTGTAGCTAAGAATAAAACTTACAATGTGAAAAATAGACGTATACAATTGAGTCATAATGTGGTAAAATAACTACTAAATGATGCTCTAACAAAACTCCTAAGGAGGAACATGATATTAGAAACATAAAGGGGAATGAGACTTAAGCTTCTTAAAAACAAACAAGTGATGATAACCTAACCTTTGTGATTAGAGATCCATGAAAAAGGTTCATATGGATAAGAACAAGTCACTTGTTAGTTCTACTAGAACTAAAATTGATCCCAATCATTTTTTAGTCCCTTCCTATGGAGGGAGAAAGTGTTAGATATTGCATAAATGTGAGGATAGACTTTACAATTAAGCTTAATGTGAAAGCTTAACAAAATTATAAAGCTTTTAATAATTTTCATAGCTCTTATGGGTAGTATATGATTTGTAACATACACTTGATGAAATTACCTATATGAGTGTCAAGTGGGGCCACTTGCATAATATCTTGGCAAAATATCTAGAACACTCATAAATACCATGCAAGTGCATTGCCTAGTAGCTCAACTCAATGATAACGACAAGGATTGTTAGGGTGTACTTTGATTGGTATATCACTAACACACATAAAGTATTTTTGGTTCATTTAGCTTGCTACACCAATCACACTATGTGTTAAGTCTTATCAATCTAGGTTTGGTTCATATAGCTTGCTAAACCAGGATCGAAGCCTTACATCTCATATGAACCCAAGAACTCCTTTTTCCCTTTCTTAAATGTTTTCATAAAATATTTTGTTTTGCCTTTCGTAATATAGGGGGGGATTGTTGTGTTTTTTGAGTATTACAAAAGGAAAAGTCTCACATTGCCTAAAATAGCTTTATTTTGAGTTTGTATATTATTTTATGATATGGACTTTCAAAGTGGCTAGTAAGAGATAGAAGTCTCGCGCACGTGAGCTTGGGTCGTGTGTGTCTGTCCTAGTGTAAACCTATTGATTTGACCCCCC
The DNA here is from genome assembly GCA_026544285.1 of Pachyrhizus erosus. Taxonomy (NCBI): domain Eukaryota; kingdom Viridiplantae; phylum Streptophyta; class Magnoliopsida; order Fabales; family Fabaceae; genus Pachyrhizus; species Pachyrhizus erosus. The sequence continues at coordinate 66 of JAMLFT010005195.1, read as the reverse complement.
CCCCCCCCCGGCGCCGCCGGCGGCCGCGCTCGGAGCGGAGGTGCCCGCGGGCCGTTCGTCTCGTCT
>JAMLFT010005194.1:0-18001 GCA_026544285.1 Pachyrhizus erosus | reverse complement strand
ACCTTATATATATTATGAAAGTCTTTTGTTTGATAAAGTTTGGTCTTTAAAAATAGTCCACTTAAGAAAAAAAAATATAGTCGTTACAATTTTCTCAAAAAATTTGATTAAAATTAAATTATTTTTTAAAATTCCAAAAACACTCCTAAGTGAAAAAAATTGAAATTTTAAGTCTATTTGACTAAAAAATTGGAAAGTAATTATTAGGATCTATTCAGTAATAAGACTAGGATATTTTCATCATTTTAGAAATATAAAAATCCTTAAAAGTAATTTATTATTTTCAAAATGACTAAAATACCCCTAGGATATAAAAGTGAAGATTTTATCATTTTTAGGTCATTCCAATTTCAGGAAAAATTGTCAAAATTAATTTTAGCACTATTAGGATCTTTTCCAAAAGTTATGGGTTGAAAATATAAGAAAAATCTTTAAAAGGGAAAATATTTATAAAATGATCAAAATGCCCTTACTTTATAAAAAAATTATTTTTAATTATATTGGACTTTTTGAACTCAGAAAAAATATTTGAAAAGTACTAGGAACCTATATATAATGAATTTTGAGTATAATTGTGAAAAGAAAAATCCTAGAAATCATATTTTATGAAAATGACCAAAATACCCCTACATTAGAAACATTACTTTTTCCAGTGTTAAAAACCTCCTAAACTCAGGAAAAATAATTTATAATACTAAGACAACTATATAAGATATTTTGAGTTGAAAAAGAGGATAACAATTCCTAAAAAATCATATTTCTATAAAATGACCATTTTACCCTTGTCTTGTTATCTGACTATAATATGATTGATTGACTACTAGAATCATTGTTTATGCATCTAGATATGTTGGATTGATGATTTAATTATAATTTTATACCTCCACTGTTAGTGGAAGACAAATATACTTGATGACTATCCATCAGTGACAAAAAAACCTTGAATAACCCTAGGATAGGTGGTGAACTGAGTCATGCTTAAACAATGATGATATAATCAAGAGTGAATGTGATGTAATGATGGATGTTGTTCATTGAAAACCTGAAATTGACATTAGTACCAAAGTAAAATGAGATAATAGATTTGGCAAAAGGAATAAGGAAGGAAATTGAACTGAAAACCTCAACGAGTGAGAATTTAAGGTAGAGGATGCAATGGTTAACCATAGAAGGTACCTGAGGAATGTACGCAGGTTCTAGTGAGACCTTGGGGGTAGATAAGGTGCCAAGTTGTGAACCGCTCGGAGAAAAGAGGGTGTTAGAGAACCGACTTGGCGTCCCCAACAAAGCGGAGCATTACCAAGATTCGATTAGAGTACCCTAGAACGAGTACTGTAACGCCCCTTTTTATATTTTAATTTATTAGAAAATGTTTCAAGAGTTATTGTACAGGTTAAATTCACATCTCAATTCATCCAGGGAATTACAATTTAATAATAAACTAACTCATTATATTACATTCCTTTTATGTACTTACTTTATTATACATACAGTAGATAAGTTATACAATGCATCACATTATTTATCAAAACACTAGGAAACAAAAACTTTTAACTTCTTCAGTGGCTTATTTCTTTCTACTTTGAAGCTTTGGAGGGATCTTCCTTATCAGATGATTCTTCCCTTCGGTTCTCATTACCTGCCTGTATTGAGCCCATTGATGATTGAGGAAGCTAAAGAGGCTGAGGTCGTCTCCAATTAGTTGGTATATTAAGGAATCTGGGTGGAGGGGTTTGGGAAACAACCACTGGAAAGTCAACATGATGAAATTGCCAAGGTACTACAATATTGGTGGGTCTGAAGGCGAAGCAGACGTATCCTATGAATGTATCATCACACTGGATCCTGTCATAGGTTCATCTTCCTTTTAGGGGTAACATTGTCAGATGAAAAAGTGGTTGAAATTCGTCACTCATGCTTAGTCTGGAGTGAGCTACCAATTATGGGACACATACATAATAGAAAGTGATCTATCTAATGTAGTTTCTCATTTCACCGTTCATGCCTAAATAGGTTTTCTAATCATTTTAGGGCTCTTCATAGCCTCCTATACTACTAAATCTGGGAGGGCTTACATGAGCATATCATTAAATATTCAATTTGCAACTTTTGGTTAACGATCGGGAGTACATACCCTGCCTCGTACTTGGTTTAGAGTACTCTCAACCGAATCTTAGTAATGCTCCACTTTGTCGGGGACGCCAAGCCGGTTTTGTGACACCTTCTTTTCTCTGAGCGATTCACAACTTGGCACCTTATCTACCCCCAAGGTCTCCTGAGAACCTGTGTACATTCCTCAAGTACCTTCTGTGGTCAACCATTGCATTCTCCGTCTTAAATTTTTACTCAATAGGTTTCTTTTTCAATTCAATCTACCTTCCTTATCTTATTTGTCATCTCTACTATTTATTTTTGGTATTGATTTGATATCAAGGTTCTCAATGGACAACATCCATTTGTATATCTCAATCACCCTGGATTGTATCATCATTGTCTTAGCATATCTTAATTCATCAATTATCCTATGATTTTTAGGAATTACTATCACTGATGGACAATTAACAAGTATATTTGCCTTTCATAGATAGTAAAATTATTCAACCACAATTATAACATCACACAAAACATTTTATTGCATAATTCATGATTCATAGTAATTAATCACACATTTTACAATCAGATAATAGGGCAAGAGTAAAATGATCATTTTTGGAAAATATGACCCTTAGATCTTTTTGTCCTCATTTTTCAATTCACAATATCATATGTAGCTATTCATGTATTATAAGTTTATTTTTCCTGAGTTTAGAAGATTTTTCAGTGAAAAATTAAATTTTTCTAATGTAGGGGCATTTTGGTCTTTTTCACAAAATATGGTTTCTAGGATTTTTTTCCTTTTACAAATCTAACAAAACTGCTTTGTATGTAAGCCTACAATGTTTTTCTAACTAACTTCCTTAGTTAAAAAGGTTAAATTAGAAATTAAAGGTAAATTGTATGAAGTAAGGGCATTTTGGTCATTTTAAAATATTTACCTTTTTTTTCAACATTTTTCTTTCATTTTAACCCAAAATTTTTTATTTAAAGCTTTAATATTCTTAGGATTACATAAAATCATGTTTTCTGATGTTAGAATGATGTAGAAGGGATAAATTTATCATTTTATACCTTAGGGGTAAAATGATCATTTTGTGAAAATTTTACCATTTTAAATTTTTACTTTAGATTCTTACCCCTAAATTTTTTAGATAGATCCTACTTTATGCAACAATGTACTTAGGCTATTTTCTAGAAATTAGAATGGCCTAAAATGATAAGAATACTTACTTTTATACCCTAGGGGTATTATGGTCATTTTGAAAATATAATTTTATTTTTAAGGATTTTGAAATTTTAAAAGTGATTAAAGTATCCTAGGGTATTTCCTGGATAGATTTTGATAGTTTCTTTCCATTTTGATTGGCTAACAGACTTAAAAATTCAATTATTTCTACTTAGGGGTATTTTTGGAATTTTACAAAAATAATTTAATTTTCATTAAATTTTTTGAGAAAAATTTTATTTCATTCTCATCCATAGAGGTATAGCTATTTCCCAGGTTTATTTCAAGACTTGGATGAACAAAAATGGCAGAGAAATTAAAAGAAAACAAAAAAGGGTATTTTGGTAAATTTTTAAACTAAAGGGCAAAATGGTAATCTTGTCCTTCATCTTCGACCTCTAGCTTTGGTTTTGAACCAAAGGTTTCAAATTTTCAATCTTAATTTTCTTTTGCATTTTTTGCGATTAAACTATCCAAAATCCTTCCACGAGTTGTTCTCAATTATTTCTAACCTTTAATTAATCAAATTAGGCTCAAATTAAGGCCTTTCGAATGCGAATTTTATAGAGTTCAAATTCTATGAACTCTGATTCAATTAAGTAAGGTTATTGTGAATTATCTTGCCAAAATGTTCAAAATTCAAATTGAAAACATATAGAATGTAACCACAATCAGAATTTTGAGAAAAAATAACTCATTCTACCTTAATTGAAGCTTTCCCAATTCGTTAATGGTGAAGCTTTGTAACCTGGGTGAAATCGCGATTCCTTGCATTTTTCTTTAAATTTCTTCAATAGACAAGTTCGCAAGGTGTCTATTGGGACAAGTTTGAGGTAATGTGGTGAAGAAATAAGGGAAAATTTGAGGATTGATGTTCTTTGTAGTTTTCCAATTTTTGAACTTTGATTCGCTATTTATAGACCTCCGTGGCTTGCTTTCTTCATGGTGAAGTATGCCTAGGCATAGGGTGGTGGTAGGGAGGTCTTGGCAGGGCATGGGGTGCTCAAAGGATAGAGGATTGAAAAGTTAAAAAAAATTGGCTTGAGGTTAAGGGTGACGAAGGTGCTTCCATGGCAGTTTAACATTTTTATGAAAGGTTAACTAGATTTTGATTCATAAAAATAGCAACAGTGGGCCTAGTGGTCAAATAACAAACCCTGCACATCAAACACACTTCGACACTCATGTCACTACCTTTGAATCAGTGCCACCCCGTTTTGCACTTCACGTTTATTTTCATTTCACCCAGCGCTTTTACATATTATATTTTCTATTGTGTTTTAATGTTATCCACGTGGGTAGCTCAGCTGATAAAGCGTTGTGCTTCTCTCTCCTTCTTTTAGGGTCGTGGGTTCGAATCCCAACAACGCCTTCCTTCCCCTTTTTTTTCTCTTTTCTTCATTTTCTTTTCTTTTCTTTTTTTCTTTTCTTTATTTCATTTTCTATTTTTTGTTTTTAATTTCTATAAATTTTTATTTTACATTTTTAAATTCTTTCAAAAATCCTATAATATTATTTTTATTTTGTTTTATTGGAATAATTTTTATTTTTCTTAAAATCTATTTATTTTGATGAGAAAATAATTTATTTTGTCTAAAAATAATTTATTTAATTCCTAAAAACTTATTTTAAACTTCTAAAAATTCTATTCTGATTCTAATTCTAGTTTTCCTCCTTTCCCTTATTTCTTTATTCTTTTTTGGATTTAAATTCTCTTTTATCTGTTATTTTAATTTTCAAATTCTTAATAACTAAAATTTTATTTCCTTTCTTCCCTAAATAAATTAAATCAAGAAATGGTAAGAGATACATTCTAGGAATATAATATTATATTTGGTAAAATTTGGGATGTTACAAGTATCAAGCAGGGTATGTACTCCCCGTCATCAACCAAAGTTTGTAATTGGATTATTCATGACACGCTCGTGTAAGCCCTCCTAGATTTAGTGGTTTTGGAGGCTACAAAGGGTCCTAGAGCAATTAGAAACCCTAACTAGGCATGAACGGTAAAATGAGAGACTACATTAGATAAATTACTTTCTATTATATTGTGTGTACAAGGATTGATGACTCACTTCTACACTACTTTTTCTTTCAGATTCAACATGGTTGATGAATTCCAACCACTATTTCATCTGACAATTTTGCTCCTAGAAGGGCGATGGACTTATGACAAAGTACAAGGTGATGATACTTTTATAGGATACGTTTAATTCACTTTCAAACCCACCAACATTGTAGTTCCTTGGTAGTCCCATCATATAGACTTGCCAATAGTTCTATCTCAAAAACTGCCACCCATATTCCTCATTGTACTAGCTACTCGGAGACGGAAGCCACCACAACTTCGATAGAGTCAATACATGTTGGTAATATAAACCAAAGAGAGGATTCAAAAGATGAGGAAGACCCCTCTAAAGCTTCATATTAGACTAAATAAGCTCTGGAAGAATAGTTAATATAATGTGTTGTTCAAATGTTGAAAATGTTGTATTAATATAACAATGAGCAGTATGACTCCTTTATTTTGTATAAGCGTGGTAGTATGAACCTTGAATGGATGTAATGCGATAAGTTAATTTATTGTCAAATTGTAATTCCCCAGATGAATTAAGTTTCAAATTTTTATTTGTGCAATAACTCTTCAAACATTTCTTATTCAATAAAAGATAATAAAAAGGGGTGTTACATCATCAAATGGAACATGATGAAGCAAGATGGGTAAAACTTGTTGTACAACTTCTTTGGGAAATAGAAAATCAATTTTTTATTTGTCTCAACCAAAAGTTACAACTATCTTGTATTAGCTCAGAAGGCGTTATATTAACATCAATTTCTTATTCTCTTGGTTAGCGAATTTTATTATCCAATACACTAGACACCCATTTATCTTCACACACTTTCACTAAATCACTATTGTAGCAAAGATATTTACCAATAGTTGAATTATGCCTTTTACATCAGTTATAAAATTGATATAAATCTTACCATTGTAAATTGTTAGAAGTTTTTATATTGGTTACTAGCATAACTAATGTAGACAGTGTTTTCTCCTTCTTTGGCTTGCATCCTTTCTCTTGCTTCGAATATATATATATTAGAAAATATTGGACAAGAAAAGTCAAGTTTGTGTTCGTAGGGATCATGTAGAAAAATATAAACCCTTAACATAGCCAAAATAAGAATGGTAAGAAAAGTGATGATTAAACAAAATAGATACACATGTCTAAAGTCTAGGCCTACCAATGTCAAAGTATATAAAAAAGAAAAAGACCTAATTTTAGAGTAGTCATCTATCCACCCATACCCTATGGAGTAACTATGCCAAAAGATGAGAATTGGGAAGCTAAGGAATCAAGGAACCTAAGTAGGATTCATAGGAAGAACCATCATGGAAATCTCCATATGGATCCTCCTCTATATCTTTCTCTAACTCCTTAACTAGCCAACTTGCTCCTCCATTAGAAGCCTCTTTATTGTCCTCTTTTAGTGCATAAGGCATCAGCTCCCCGTCCTTATTGACATCTATAAGGTTTAATGCAAGTGGTGCCACCCTTCTAGCTTTATATGGTCAACAAGACTACCAAGATCCAAATTTCACTTTACACAATTATTAATAAAGTATTTCAAGATATCTAAAAGGGAAATGAGATCGCAACAAACGATGATGTGTCTTCAAAGAGTGTAATACAAGTCAGATGAAGAGCTCTATTCAAGTTAGAACTCCATCAGTTGTTACAAAAGGAGATATCGACGGAAGAAGATGTTGTTTTCCTATGTTATCATCAGAAGCTTTGTGCATCTATTTCAAACATAGACACTGAAGAAAAGCCTTCACCAAACACAATGTATCTTTACACAAGTTGGTTCTTTTTGGAGAGTGGCAATTTTTCACATGTAGATACTACTCAAAATAATGCAATCCTTCTTCCACAATGGAAATTTGTGTTTTTTCTCTACTAAGCTTCTCTTCCATTATTCAACTGCCTCACTTAGAGTTTTTCTTCGAATACCTTGAGTTAGGTGTTGTTGAAGACACTCATGACATCATCAAAAGCTTTGATCGTCAACTCACATAAGAAGAGATAACGTGGGTACTTGATGAGCTTCAAAGGACCAAGGAGGCATTGAAAGTTGAAGTTGAAGGTCGACATGATATAGAAGAAGTTTGTCACTTAGAAGAAGAACTTTATGAAGACATTGGACTCCACACTTCCTCTAATTCTGACTCGAACTAAGACTACCCACCCTTTTTAGTTTGATGTCAATCAAGGAAAGTATTAAAAGAAGAAGAAGAAGATAAGAAAAAGTCCAAGATTAGAAGAAGAAAAAAAGACAATATGATCTTAGGAGGAACCTATGAACACTTACTAGGAGAGTATTATTTTACTTTTAAACAAATTTTATTTTCTTTTGTCTTCTATCTTCAAAGATAATCTTAGTTATTCTTTAGCATCATAAAAAAATGGGAGATTGTTAAGGAAAAAGATAAATCTGGCCCCCAAAATTTGTTTCAATGTTGTAAACAATAAGTATGTATTATTGTTTGAGACAAATGGATAATATATTTGATGGTTCATTTAAACAAACCATATGTCCATCATCTAAAGAATTTAGTTTGATATATCATTTGTTTTATATGATGAATAACTTAAGCCTATTTAGTCATCTATAGTTATTACATAAGAACAATTATTTTTGTTGCAAAGAATGTCTCAATGAATAAAGAAGATGAGTTGAAGCGTATTCAAGAAGACTTTAGTTACCCTATAAGGTGTGCTCTAATAGAGTTAGTTTGTGTAAATTACAAGATCCAAATTTGACTACCAATATCTAATAGGAGCCAACAAAAAAAGATAAGTATGTTGAGTTATCAACAAATTAAGTGACTAGTTGGTGAAAAATAATTAACACAACATTTAATGTTGACTCAAACCTCTCACCAACAAACGAAGCTAGAAGATTTTTGTGACACAATGAATAGTTGAAGACATCCACCCATAAATAGAAAAGGACTTTGAACGAGAATAAGAGTTATGTGCTTTAAGAATAACATTTTCTATGATTCCCTCCTTTCGAAAGTCTTCTTTGTAATTATCATTTCTGTAAAAGCTCTCAAAAACTTAACATATTTGAGAATTAGACTCATTAAAATTGTTTACATTCATCTAATATAGATGTTGAGAGTTATCTAAGCTCATATCAATCTTAGACCCTATGAGGTTAAGTAAAAAAATGGCTTGTGAAAGAATACTTATTGTAGTAGCTAGAAGATACTTGAAAATATTACTTATTATAGAGCCAAAAGTGGCTTAACAAAAGAATACTTGTGTCTTTCTATATAGTGAAACTTGGTGGTTCACCAAGAATTGGAAACAACCTTAGTGGTAGAGGTAAACAAGTATAAAATTTTGTTGTATTTTTTTTTTTATCATTTGTTCACTAATAGGGGATAATGATTGGTTTTATCTTAAACAATGTTTTCTATCTTCCGTTTGTTAAGCCTTTCAAACATTGTTTAACCTCTTTTTAAAAGATAGAAGATCCTAAATAGTGTTGTATACGTAGGTTTTTCAAAAAAAATTAAAACATAATTTACCCCTCCCTGTGTTTTATTGTTTGGTTTACATCGTTCCTCCATCTCCCAATGTCATTCGTCTAGTTATTGTTGTAAGGCATTTTCTCTTTCCTCGGTCACAAGCATGGTAAAGTGATGTCACTCTTCTACCTCATGATGTCATTCTTCAACTTCTTATTTGAGTTGTTCTACTTCTTGGTTTAAGAGATGTTGTTCCTCGTTCTTCCCCTCTAGTTGAGTAGTTGCTCACAAAATTTGTTGAAGGAGAGGATTTTCTCCTTCGTCATGGTTATCATCGCCACCATGGTCTGAGTTTGTTGTGTGTCAGGTAAACACCATATTGGTCTTAAGGTTCTTTGGTAAGGGTGGCTATCGAGAAGAGTTTTATGAAGGCCCCATAATGGGTGCCAGATGTTCATAGTTGTAACTAGAACCACCAATAGGGTTCCTCTAGGGTTAGATAAGTTCTCCTATTATGAACTTGAAGAAGACCATTTTTCCTTCCTCATCTTATATTAAGCATTATCATTTGATTGTCAGGTGGTAAGTGCTAGTTTTCCTAACACCTACATTTTAAGCCTTGATGTGTGATAGGGTTGATCTGCCTCTTCGACATGTTAAAGCATGATGTCTCCCCTACTTTGTCACTGTGTTCCCTTATTACACTACGATGACAAGTCTTTGACGTGTCAAGATATGGTAGCTCTTGTCGGGTACCATGGAAGTACTATACTTGTTTGTCCTTTTCTATCATTACATAAGTTGTTTGGTTCATCAACTATCAATCAGACTACTAGAGGGACGATCCATAACACCTTAAGCGCCATGCTGAAGGCGTGGGTGATTTGTTGTAGTATGTCCTTTTTAATTACTATGTCGATCATCCAATGGAAGGGACGACCCAAATGTATTATGAGATTTTCTATGAAAACCTGCTTCGTATATCATGTTTTCAATAGTAGAATAGCCTAATTTGTCCTTATTCTAAGGTTCTTTCATTTTTTATCTTTTATCTTATTAATATTTTTTTGGTAAAAATCATTGAAAATGGAAAATGAATTCAACAAATGATAATATATGTTCTCATAAATATGATTTTAAAAAAAAAAATTGGATAAACAAATAAGTTTTTGAAGTTGAGATACAACTTAGACATAATTATACCTTTAGATGTTTTACCCTATATGTTTTACCATATTGATTTAAATCTGTTTATCATATATATGTGTTCTTAATTATATATATATTACTATTTTCTATAAAGTATATAATTTAGGTTTGATTTTAAATATTTTACTTTAAAATTTAATTTTAATTTATATCATATTAGTTTTGATTAGTGATAAAAGAAATTGAATAAGTTTAATTACTAGAAATGTTATATGTAGAAAAGTGTTTCAAAACATATAAAATATATTTACTCTTTCAAATTTGATTTTCATGTCGATTTTTTATATTTTAAAAACAATGATAGAAGTTACTAAAAATAGAATCCATTTTAAATAGATCAATATTTTTATTATATAAATAAGTAATTATTATTTCATAGAAGTTATATTTTTCTAAAAATATATTAAAAGTCCGGTGCAGTCCACGGATGGACAACTAGTATATATACACACATCAAATGCCAGAGTTTGAAAGACATCATTGAGGTTAGGGCATGGGCAGGTGGAAACCAAGATATTGCTCAACCTGCAACGTCAGACATTTGGTTAAAAGAAACTAAATCCTTCTAAACTCAAACAATATAATAGAGACAAAAAATAAATAAATAAAGGAATTAAGTTCTAAAATAATTAACATTTACAATATCAACGACTCAAGTGACTATTAACCACACTTTTATGCTATTTTTGAAGAACTTTAATGTGAGCCCGCAAAGCTATTATCTTTATACTAACCGGAATCTGGAAATGAAAGAATATGCCTTAGCTAGAGGTAGTTTTGGAGACATGTCGAAGCTCTTATTCCTTTAACAACTAAACCATAAAATGCAGTTGACGCTGTCATAATGGTGTCATTTTATAATTATTTCTCCTAATTTTTATTCCATTAATAATGTGTAATGAGTTCCAATTTAATCGCAACCGGGATCGTGACAGAATGGTGAAAAAAATTGTTAAAGATTAAAGAGTTGTTATTATAATTTATTAAAAAAATTACGGAAAAATGTTTTTAAAAAGTATTTATAAAATTAAATTTTAAAATCAAAAATTAATTATAAATAAGAAAGATATAAACATCCTACTAATCCGTTGTAAAGATGATTATCTTTAATTAAATAAATGTATAGAATTTAATAATTGTTAAAATTATTTATTTTACTCAAAAATAAGACTAGAATATGTTGAGTTTTATTTACTGTTATTAGTATTTTTTTTTACATGAGAATTTTTATTATCAAAAAGAAATTTTATTATTATAAAAATAAGTTTATTATTGCATTTTTTATCCTTTAAAATTATATTATTTTTGTTATCTTTTAACTCAACAGGAGTGATTTATTATTTCTATGTATTTTCAAATGTAATGTCCAATCAGAAGTTGTGTAGTTCTTTTAGATAGAAAATATTTGTGAGTTGTGGTTGTTTTTATTTATAATTTTAATCTTTTTATTTTTTTAATATTAAAAGAATTTATGATAATCAAATCATAAGTACATCCAAAATAATTATCATTAGCTTCTAAATAACTTTCACAATAATCAAATTGGAAGTGCTTCCAGAGTAACTATTACTAAACATTTATTTAAAAATAAAACTAATTTTGATTACACAATGAATTATATTAATTAAGATCCTATTTTTTTTATTGTTTTAATCTTTTTTATATTTAATTTAATAAACCTCATGATAATTAAATTAGAAGTACATCTAAAATAATTATTATTAATTTTTAAATAATTTTCAAAATAACCAAATTAAAAGTGCATCAAAAGTGGCTATTATTAAACTCATAATATATTTTTTGTTTCTCTTCAAAGTTTTGAATTACCTATCATTTTATCTATTAGAATATTTTATTTAGTTTATCCTTTTAATCTTTAAAAAGTTTTTGTGATAATCAAATCCAAAGTGCATTCGAAATAATTATAGTTGACTTTATATAATTTTTAGAACAACTAAATTAAAAGTGCATCTAAAATAGTTATTACTAAAATTTTATTTGATTTTATTTTTATCAATATTAAATTTAAAAATATATTTAATTTTATTAAGATAATATATTGTTATTCAATTGGTTTATAGATGTTAAAATATTATGAAACTATTATGTTAATACATAATAAAACTAATTAACGAAAAAGAGAATGTCACTAAACCCAACGTGAACCATGGAAGCGTGAAATTATAATAGCCATGATATTTAAAATAGTATAATTTTTTTTTTGTTAGTATCTTAGTTTATTACTTATAAATTTATATAAAAAAAATTAGTGAACTTCATTTGCTTAAAAGATCAATGTCTACTATACTTTTAATTTTTATATTAATTGTGATACTACTTTAAAGTATGGAAATAAAAACAAACCATCAAGAATCATGACTGCACATATAACTTATGTTATGAATCTCATGTGAACTATAAAATAAAGATAATAATAACATTAGCAAAAGATAAAGGAATACAAAAAACAATTCACATAGAGTCGTAAACTAAACCAATGACACTTGGAAATGAACAACTTTTAGTAGAGTAAGATTTTGTTATTCTTTACAATCTTTTAGTTATAAGCCTTACTGAATCACGAAATTAAATGATACTAATATAAAAAATAATTCACAAAAACAACTAAAAATATTAATGGAACCATAAACAGTGAACACAAAGACAACGTATATCTCTAGTCTTGAAGCTGGCTTCTTCACCGACTCAAGTGGCTCATCAAAGACCCAATGGATTCAAATACTTCCAAAAGTATTTTGATGTGCGCTCGGTGAAGGCAGAAACTACGTTTCTGAGCTTACGGTTGGAGGGATGTATCGTGCAACTGCCAATCACGGAAACTGTTGTTGGTTCCGTGTTGGCTATCTTTGAAAGTTGTAACACCTGTGAATACTTTTAAGAGAGTTTGGTAAGTTGTCATCTTTGTGTTGGTGCATCAAAGATAAGGCTTATACCAATATGGGATATTTGGCTTAAAAGACCGAATACCCTCAGCCTAGAAGATCAAAAGCATATCAACATACAGCTAAGCATTGGATGAAAGCAAAAGTCACTTATCCTATCTTGATTTTCTTTGGACTTCTATGGATACTTCAGCCTATCCCGGTACTCCATGGATGCCTCAGCCTATCTCGATCTTTAGTGGACACCTAGGCCTATCTCAGCCTTTAGTGGACACCTAGGCCTATCCCTGCCTTTAGTGGACACCTAGGCCTATCTTGATCCTTGAAGAGGTATTTAGGCCAATCCTAACCCTATAAGCATAATTCAACCTAAACAATACACTACTCAACAACACTTGACCAAAGATAATTATGTTTAACACTTGATTAGGTTAACAATACATTATAATCATGTAATAAGATTATAATTAAAACCCTTAAACATTAAAGTTCAATATATATATATATATATATATATATATAATTAACTTTAATGTATTAATAATTTTATTATATGATTATTGATGATGAGACAACAACACAATAATAATAAAGAATCAATCACATAGGAAATGTAGCAAAAATAGATCCTTTTAACTTGCAAGAATTCATGAGGAACAACAATAAGTAAATAACAATAACAAATTATCACTATCACGTAAGAGACATAAAAGATTTTTAACATAGAAAACCCTTATCAAAATAAGGGTAAAAAATCACAAGTCGTCTAGACCAAAAAACTAGTTCTTCTATGATCAACAAGAATGTAAAAGACTAAATCAAGTGCACCAAATAGCATTAACAACTAGATATGCAACAAGGTCATAAATATTTCCTTTCTACGTGGAGAAAGACCCAAAATTGATAATTTCACTAGGTTTCTCACTTGTTTAAGTGGAGAAGCATATGAAAAAAGATGAGAGAGATAGTTTGGTCTCAAATAAGAGAAAACACCAACCATTTAAAAGAGAATAAGAGAGTAATTTTCGCTCATATATAGAGTAGTCACCGTAAAACTGCAACCACTAATTCATTCGCCATTGGATCGGGCTAAAAGTTTGCTAGCAAGTTCATAACATCTGGTTTTTCATTTTGAACGGTTGGATCATGAAAATGAGGGGGTTTCCATGTTAAAAATCTTTGGTGTCTCTTATGTGATTGTGGTGATTTGTTATTACTATTTATTTCTTGTTGCTTCTCACATATTCTTACAAGTTGAGGAGATTTATTTCTGCTACATTTACTCTGTGATTGGGTTATTTATTGTTATTGTGTTGTTGTCCCCTCATCAATAATCATGAATAAGATTATACTAATTACCTTATAATCTTAAGAAAAGCCTTTAAACATTAAAGCCCATTCTATATATGTGTGTGTATGGTAAGATCCTTTAGAAAAAAGGTACTAGTCATTTTTATCTTAATATTCATATTACTGTTTCTAGATCCATTAGCTATCGTGAACATGGGAATACCTTTGTAAGTACCCTTTAGCAGGCTTTGGAGTATTCATAATATTGGAGACAAGAAGAAAGAAAATTTCTTGAATACCCTTTTTGCAAGTACAAGGTTGTATATGTTGATCAAGGTTCATGGAATTGCATTCATGGTGGGAGGTAGTCTTAGAGGTTCAAAACTTGACACAATGGAAAATTGCCTCTCTTGATGATGATCTCCATGTTATATGAACAACACAGATGCAAGAGATGACGATGTACCAACGTTGATGTTGGCTAGTTCTCATCTTGATTGTGACTTAGATGGAGCTAGTCATAATTGGTTGTTGCACCATTAAATTCCTAAGAGGCTAGTGAATGTTTTATGCTAGGTGTGTGAAGGAGAGATTGGGAAAGGGTAGAGATTTTGAGTGTGAAAATGTGTGGGTAAGGATGCTGTGGGCGGGGAGGATGTTTGTTCATGGAGGCCGATATGCCATGGTTGACATGTGAGCAAAGAAGATATGTTGGTAGAAGGAAATATGTGTTTTTCTTCACTCTTGTTTCAGAATTAAGTTGTAAATTAAACAAAATAAGAATTAAATTTTAGAAAGCAAATTTGAATTAATTTTTTATTAACTTTTGTTATTGTTATTTTTTTTACATTTTTTATATTTTCTATCTATATTTTTTGGAAGACTAAAAAATGAGTTTATTTAAATTCATTTTGTTTTGGATATTTTCTTCTCTATTTTCTTTGTATTTTTTTATGGATATTTGTTATTCTTTCTCAATATAAAATTTCTTAACTTTTTATGTTTTTTTCTTTATCTGAACAAAATTGGGTGCTCACAATTTGAATAAAAAGTTTAATATGTTACTTAAATCACAAGAATATATATTAATTGAACTAATCTTTTGAATTAGATTTTCTTTTTCTACTACCTTAGTCGTAACAACTAGTGTTTTCATTGACTAAGGACAACTAATAAGTTAGATAAAGTGATAAGCGTTAGTATACCGATATGGGGCCCAAAAAGTAGAAACTATAAAGCACACAAGGCTTACAAACAATATATTAAAATAAGATATGGTGTCTCGTTTACTATATAGACTTGTAGACATCTCGGTTATCTTGTCCTTTTAAAGATATCTCTCAACCTCCTCGAGATATCTTAGTCTATCTCAATCTCCTACATATATCTTGACCTATCTCAGCCTCCTAGAGATATATCGGCCTATCCAGTCTTCTGGAGATACCTCAACCTTTAATGGGTATCTCGACGATTTTGGCCCTTAAAATAGTATAATGGATTACATTAACAATGCAAACACATCTTAACTCATATAATATAATTATGGTTAATGAGTGATTACGCTATAAAGCCCATTATAATAGCATGTGTGTGTGTGTGTGCACAACAAAACTCTTTACATTTTACAAGTACCATTACAACTAGAATTGTGAGTATTCTAGTTTTTAAGGGCAAGAAGATTTAGGAATCTCTTTTTTTAGGTACATTTTAGAGCTCATGGTGGGGTCGAGAGTTTTTTCCTTACAACTTCAAAGTCATGGTAACTACAATGGTTACTCAACAAGGTCATCAACATGATGGAGTGAGAAATGGAACAAAGGGAAGCACGAGGATGCAAGAGGTAGAAATAAATACCTTATGATATGAACATGACAATACCCAATTCAAGAATTGCCTCACACCTACAATTTGAAGATCATGGCTAGAAATGTTTAGATGAGATAAATATTTTAATTTATCTTATTTTTGATTTAGTTAAAATTAGGATTTATTTTCTATTATCTTATCTTTAGTTCAAATTTATAGGATTTGTTTTTTGTTATTTATTTATTCTAATTCCTTATAAATAGGAACCTATGTAAAGGAGAAGGAGATCTTAAATTTGAATGAATTAAGTGTTTTCTCTTTTGTGAGAGCTTTCCTTTTGTTTTTTTGGTTAAAGAGCATTTATAGTGTTGGTTTTGTCGGCAGGTTGCGGTTAGAATCAAGTTCTTATTAGATAACTTTGGTTCTACCAGCAAGTCGCGGTTAGTGTCAAGTTCCTATTTCTATCCTTTTTACATGTTTTCAAGACAATCCTTTAACTCAGATTCGTATCATTTGGCAATAAAGTTTTGACTCTTGAATTCAAGATTTTAATTATGAGTGGAGGAGATCCTGAACTCAAGTTGTTCATGAAGAATATTCAAGATCAATTCAAGGCTTTAAATGCAAAATTGGATAATCTTCAATCCCTAGCTAAACTTAAAAGTCTAAGGCGACATAAGATGAAAGAAAAGGAGATGAGTGAAAGAGAATTGAGATAAAAAGAATTGAGAGAAAAGGAAATTGAGGGAAAAAGAATTGAGACAAAGAGAGAGACAAATAGAAGAGGAAAAAGAATTGAGAGAAAAAGAGAGAAAATAAGAAGAAAAGGAATTGAGAGAAAAAGAGATGAAAGAGAAAGAAAAGGAAATTGAAGAAATGGTTTCAAAGGGGAAATGTTAATTCTTATGTTCTTCTAACCCTTTATTTTTAAGTGATGATTATCTTTAGAAGGATCTCGGTGGACCTTACAAGATTTTGAATCCTAGACTAGACACTTGGATGACCTATCAAAGTTCTAAATACTTGCGAGATGAAAAAATGTTAATATAATTAAAAAGTGGCCTACAATCAAGAATGCAAATTAGACTAAACTTGATTCAAGGATGAATCACTTCAAAGAGTAATGAAATGATATGAACGTGACAATACCCAATTCAATAATTGTCTTATACTTACAGTTTGAAGATTATGACTAGAAATGTTTATATGAGATAAATATTTTAACTTATTCTATCTTTAGTTAAAATTAGGATTTGTTTTCAATTATCTTATCTTTAGTTCAAACTTATAAGATTTGTTTTCTGTTATTTGTTTCTTCTAACTCCTTATAAATAGAAACCTATTAGAGGAATAGGAAACTATTAGAGAAGAACGAGAACTCATATTTGAACGAATTAAGTATTTTCTCTTTTGTGAGAGTTTTCCTTCTGTTCCTGGGTTAAAGAACTTTTATAGTGTTGGTACTACCAGGTCGCAGTTAGTGTAACGTACTGATAAAATAAAAATAGAAATAAAATTAAATAAATGAGATATTAGGAATTAAAAGAAAAATAATAAGTAACGAAATTATATATTAAAAAATTTCAGTTGGAAGAATTAATCTCCTAATGGTATTTATATTTATTTGTGTTGATTATTAATATTGAGAGTGCACTTAAATATTAAAATATTTTAGGCAAATAAATAATTAAGTGTAGAGGATTATTATGAAATAAATAGTTATTAATTAATTAATCAGAAGCCAATAATAGTTTAAAATCACAAAAATTTAAGGAGATTTTTGTTTGAGATAATTAGTTAAAAAACATAAAGATAAATATAAGAATAAAATTTTAAATCTAAATATTTTGCGAAATTTTAAAAAATATATATATATATCAGCTGGGAAAAATAAATAAAGGAGTATAGTGGTAGGAAAAGTATGTAAAATAA
>JAMLFT010005193.1:0-18002 GCA_026544285.1 Pachyrhizus erosus | reverse complement strand
TCAAATTGCTCCAAACTTATCCCCTCACTGAAAGGGGCACTTAGAGCCAACCCCTCTCTAGAAAGCTTGTCTATTAACAAACAAAAAGTGGATGTAGACTTTTTCCATGATAAAGGTTTGCTACCATTTTTATTTTTCTAAAAATATATATTTGTCCACATCTTATTTAAAATTTTAAAACCAAAATAAATTTAAATTTTGAGTTTTTATTTCAAGTTTTTTTTTAATTTTTTTTATAAATTGAAGATAAATAAAATGAACTAATTATTTTATCTTATTTTATTTTATTATAAAATATACAATATAAAAATATTAATATATAAAAAAATAATTAAAAATACAAATTAATTAAACATGCTAAAAAATAATAAAAATATTAATAACAATTGAAATATATAAATTTTTACAATAAAATAAAATTATTAAAATTATATAAATAATAAAAATTAACACTATCATAACAACAATAATAATAAAAATATATAATAAGTGATAGGAGTAAAGATAATAGTTATAATGATAGTGGTAATAAATGGTAATGATGACATGATAATGACAATAATGCGACAACAGTTATGATACTAGTAACATTGACAAAAATGATAACAATTATGATAATGATAACAGTAATAAGGATACGATGATAATAATAGTATTAGTGAGGTTTTTAAAATTAAAAATTTAATTTTATAAAATAATTTTTTTTAAAAAAATAAATATAAAAATATTTTAAAATTAAATTAAAACTATTTTAACTTTATTTTTATTAAATATATTTTATATAAAAAAAATATATTTAAAAATTAAAAATTCATAACTACTCCAAACGGATCCATATATGATTTTTGGGCTTATATTTACTTTTTAAGTATGATTTCATCTAAATTAACTCATAATATCACCGTTTAAAAATATAAGAAATAGAGAACATACATTTCATTTTACAAAATTTACTAAAAAAAATAACTTTTGTATAATAAAAGTGAGACAATTTTTGTTGTTGAATTTTATTTTGGGAAAGTGATAGTATAAAGTATTTAATGTTGAAAATAATGGTACTAATTAACCAAATACTATAAAACAAATAATGGAAGTTCTTTTTCATCAGCAACAATTTTCTAGTTTATTTTTTAGGTTTAATTGTATGTATATTCTTTTTAAATTGAATTGTCTTTCAAAAAAATTTTAAATCAATTATCTTTTTTAATTAAGAAAATTTTATCTTTCCGATAATTTTTAAAAAAAATCTCAATTTTTTATTTTTTTATCCACATAATTTAGGTGTTATTATAGATACAAATATAAAAACATTTTAAAAGTTTAGAAGTATGAAATTTTGATAAAATGTGAAGGATTGTATAGGATGTGAAATTATGATTTGAAGATAGAAAGCTTTCATATATTTTTATTTTTAAGTCAAATTTGGTATTTTAGTCGGTTAATTTTTAACAGAAAAAAAAGGTTTGATAACAATTTAATTAATTTAATTTGTAAATATTTTGAGTACAAAATAAAAATTTAACGAGGAATTTATTGGTTAAAGAATTATTTGAGTTTTAATTTTTTTATTTTTAATTGTAAAAACATTACGAAGTTATGTTATCCGTTAGGAGCCTATCATCTAGCTGATTTAAGGATCGACTTTGCCTAACGAATTCAGCAAAAATGTGATGCTCAAGCTTTATAAAAATAGTAATTTAATAAAAAAAAATAATCATCTTTAATATAATAATATATCATTATTTTAATTAACATATGTAGCATTATGTTTTTACTTTGAATTAGGTTTTTTTATCATGATATAAGTATAAAGTAATTATCAATTTTATTAATGAATAATCTCTATAAAAAATATAACTAATCACTTTTAGTGGAATATGTTCTTCCAATCATGTTTGTTTATCTAGAGGACTTAAATCACATATCTTATTTAAGATATTTATTTATAGTATCACTTAGATCTACATAATATTAGTACTTAAATTAGTTTTAATATTTTTTTTATTTTTTATAAGTATTTTCTTTTGGAGACAGTCATGTTTGACACATGATAGAACATAAAATATGAATGCTTCTATTAGAATTAAAGATATGAATGAATGTCTAGCTTCTAAAAAATCTATAATTTTAAAGATAACAAATTAATAATATAATTTGATAAATATTAATTATTGAATGAGTATAATGACACAAATATGTCTTAAAGTTATGAAAAAAGTATATCTTTTAACTTAAACATATAATTTAAATGTAAAATTAATAAGCGTTTTAAGTATTAAAATGTTGGATACATGTAGTTGAGTTTTTCAATAAATATATGTTTAACAAACCCTTCACGAAATCTATACGTTTCAAACATATGATTTTGAAATACATCCTCAATCAACGTATATCTTTAAGTAACATTAGACTTGTGTTTTATACTTATACATTTACTTAAGTCTAATCAATTTTTATACTTTGAATGCCTAAGATAGTAGTTATACCAATTTATCTTTATTTCTATCTATGTTATTGTTCTAACATGAATATTTAAATAAACATTTAATGAAAAATAACTTACATGAGAAAAGTAAGCAAACTTCAGGATCAAAGGACCACTGAGTTGTGAAATTTTTTATCACATAAAAGATTGAAATAAGAATGTTTAAAAGAACAATTAATTTATCAAAACTCAAAAAGCAAAAGAGAACAAGACAAAATACAAGTTTTCTCTTTCCTCCAACATAAACTAGGCATCTACACAATGAAGATGTAAAGTAAAGTTATGCATTAAATGTATATCAAAATGGAAAAAAGAAAAAGAAATGTTGTGTCACAAATAACATTTGCTCTCAAGGTTAAATATATACCAATGCATGAAGAATTAAAAAAGTTACACACATAAACAAACACATAAATCTTTATGAACTTTATTCTAAACTCTCATATGTTTGAATCTTGTATATCTTTTCTTGAGATACTATTTGTAATTATTTTATATCTTCAACTCTGCTAATTTGTATTTTGCACTAGAACTTTCATATCTTTACATTGTGAATTATTCATATTTTATATAGATAAGAGAAGTCAGAATGAGTGACTTAGTGTAAAAGAAAATTTGAGTTTACTTAATCAAGTAATTAAGTGTTGTAGCTAAAAGTGACATCAAAGAATACTTAAGTTGGAAAACTAGAGTTACTTAAAGAATACTTGTTATATAATTAAGAATGACAAATTTATTACTTGTATGTAAACAAATTTTCATTTAATAGAACTCCTCGTGTTGAAAAAGAATTAAACATGACTTAAAAAATAATACAAATAAGTGTAAAGTGTTTTTTGTGTTGAGTTTATTTTTCATGTTAACATCTATTTACAAAATATTTCTTATCTATCTTAAATATCTTTTTCTAAAAAGATTTGTAAAAAAAATTTAAAAATCACATTTACATTATTCAACTCCTTTCTAACGTATATTTTTTTAACTCTTTAATATCTTTTAATAAAAATTCTAACCACAATTTGCTACGTTATAAGAGATTGGTCATTTTCATCCAACTCAATTCTTATTAATGAATTAATTTTAATATATATAAATATAATTTTTTTTCATCATTTTAATTGTTTCTAATATAATAAACTCATTAGACAATAAATATATTAATAAGGTAAAAGGTCAACTTATGCCTGTATAAAAGCTTTGCACTTATATAAAAGTTATGTCAATACTAAAAAATAATTTATAATAGGTTAAGTATCATTCGGGATAGTTTTTATTTTTAAGTTTAAAAATATTAATAAAACTAATTTTTAATGTTTATAAATTTTTAATTTTAAAATAAATTTCTTTAAAAAAATTATCTTATTAAAATTAATTTAAAAAAGTATTTACGTGATGATGATGCTAATAATAATTTATCTTTGATCTTAATAATTAATGGTGATAGTAATAACATTGTAAATCATAATAGTGTGTTTATTTAAAATAAATATCAAATTAAAAAAAATAATTTTAAAGATGAGTATACAAATATTTTTAAATTAAATTAAGATTTATTTTAACTTTATTATTATAAGACACAATTTTAAAAAAAAATGTATTTAAAAATAAAAATAAAAAACTTATAACTACCCGAAGGAGAACCAACAGGGAGACTTGAATGGCCAAATTATAAAGCAAGTTAGACCCGAGTAGACTTAGATAAAATCTAACTTGACTTATACCTATTTCTACCCTTAAAAAAAAAGGTCATTTTGTTATATTTTTTTATTTCTAATATTTTATATAAGAAGTGGTGAAAACAACACTCTATCGTTTTCCATTTTTAATATTTTTTTATATATATTTTAAAAGCATAAACAATACAAAGTAAGTGAACACTTTCACAGTTGAAAATAAAATCAGTCTTCTCAAACTAAATTGCTTCAGAGAGTTTAGGTAAAAGCATTCGAAATAAAAACTAAGTTGATTTAATTTTAAAAATAGCTGGGGCAACTAAAACAATTTAATTTTGCAATTGAAATTAAACGAATAAAAGAAAGAGTAATTAACTAATTTTTCTCAAAGTTATAAATAAAGGCGAAAAGGAAGGGAGGTTTATTAAGAGACAGTGAGATAAGAAAGTCTCAGGGCGTGTCAATCCGAGAGAGAGAGAGAGAGAGAGAGAGAGGTTTATTATTTTTTTCATTTCACCTTTTTATTATTTCCATTCCCAATCTTCCGATTAGCCACCGACAGAGCCGGCGGTTGCCGTCGCGGTTTCACAATGGCCGACAAGTACAACCTTAAGAATCCCGCCGTCAAGCGGATCCTCCAGGAGCTCAAGGAGATGCAATCCAACCCCTCCGACGATTTCATGAGCCTCCCTCTCGAGGTTCCCTCTTTTTCTTCTTAGATCCCATCGTCTTCTGACGAAGGCTTTCTGTGAGATCGTGATTCTATGCGTCTGATTCGATGGGGTTTGTTATGGGGCGCCGCTCAAAATTCTACAATTCTTGGTCTTGACTGAAATTTGGTTGATTGAGCTTGTTTTGGGAAATTCCTTTATTTGCTGTTTGGATGGGGCAATTTGTTATTTCTAAGGATTTCAAATTAGATGAGATTTTCTGAAATTCTGTTTTGTTATTGGGGGAGTTCAAAAGTTATCTTAGGGGTTTTCAATTTGTAGACTATTCTGAATTCCCTACAGTTTTTAACATGTTATCTTCTGGGTTTATGGGTAATTTATAAATATTTTTGTAAGCATACATGTCCTGGTTCTGGTGAGTTCCCGAGCCTAAATCATCTAAGTTTTTTCAAATTAAAAAAGAAAAACCTTTAATCTTTTGCGTTTGGCTAAGGTTAATAGTTAATTCATTTTGCGTGATCTGACTTTTTTTGTCTGTACAATCTGTAACTTGTTACTGGCTTGAAACTTGGAATTTGATTATTGAGTTTTTTTTTTTTTTTTTTGCTGTCATGATTCTTTTCAGGAAAATATATTTGAGTGGCAATTTGCAATTAGAGGGCCTCGTGATACTGAATTTGAGGGTGGTATTTACCATGGACGGATCCAGTTGCCTTCGGAGTATCCATTCAAACCCCCTTCATTTATGTTGTTGACAGTAAGATGTTGTTCCCTCCCATTCTTAGAATAACTTCTTGAACTGTCTTTTCAATGTTTGAACTACATGCCTTAGAAATTTCACTTTTATGCTGTCAGCCTAATGGTCGTTTCGAGACTCAAACCAAGATTTGCTTGAGCATATCAAATCATCACCCTGAGCATTGGCAACCATCATGGAGCGGTAAATAACATTCCTCTCTAGCCTTGACTCTGTATTTGGCGAACTATTTTGCAAGTTATTTATTGAGTGCATGACTCAATTTTTTTACGACTCATAAATGTCATGCTCATGTATTCCCCATTCTGGATATACAGATACGTACAAGATTATAATTGTTTAGTTGTTGTTGCTTTACAGTTATAAAACTGCCTGAAGTATTTCAGTGTGTCCTATATAATTTTTCTTTATTATTGTTTTCTGAGTAGGATCATGCTATGCTTTGGTCCATAACACGAGTTCCTCTTGATAGAAGTTAGCATTGTATTGATTCTCGTGTCTTGGATCATCAACTTGGATTGTAATGCCCCATACTTTTGCCATAGTAAAAGATTGGGAATACTGAACTAGAAAATACTGATAAAATAAAATGGTGGCTTTTTAATGTTTAACTTGGATTGTAATGCCCCATACTTTTACAATAGTAAAAGATTGGGAATACTGACCTAGAAAATACTGATCAAATAAAGTGGTGGCTTTTTAATGTTTTCATAATCTCGAGAACTAGAATGGGAATGAATCTGTTATTTTTATCATTCCGCATTTACACATTACCTTCATTTTTTTAGATACAAAATACCCTTTGAGACTATAGAGGCCGAGCCCTGTAGATGCCTTTGTTGGTAAAAAGTAAAAACTAAAAGGTTCTAATTTAATTGACTTAAAAATGTTTTGGCAGTGAGGACTGCTTTAGTTGCACTGATTGCTTTCATGCCTACCAACCCAAATGGTGCATTGGGCTCGTTAGACTACAAGAAAGAAGAGAGGCGGACCTTGGCCGTTAAATCTCGTGAAGCTCCTCCTAAATTCGGGACTCCTGAACGTCAAAAGCTGATCGATGAGGTAAAATGTTACTTATTGGTTCTCCTTGGTTTGTGTTTTCTGTAATATACTGTGCTGCTGATTGTACTTGGTTATTCCAGATACACGAGTACATGCTAAGCAAGGCACCTCCTGTTCCTCATCCTAGCGCCACAGAGGCTTCTGAAGAGCATCCCAGAAATGAAGAGACTGAGGCCCAGGTTGATTCACCTAATCCCGAGTCTTTACCAGCAGGAGAGAGGATTCCAGATCAAGGTGATGGAATTGTCGAAGAACTAGATGAAGAAGTCCTTGCAAATGCTAATCCTGCAGGAGTTGAAGTTTCAAGGGAGGTTCAACCAAGTGTTTCAAGGAATGAGATGCTGCTCCAAAAGTCAGATACAAGGGATCACAATCCTAAGCCAGAGACGAGGGTCCAGAAACCTGATGATCGGCTGTTCACATTGGCGGCTATTGGACTTACTATTGCAATTGTGGTCCTTTTGCTCAAAAAATTCATTAAATCTACCGAACATGGGGCACTTTTTCCCAATGGATCTTAAGACGTTTCGTTGCTAATGTTGGCTTGAGAGAGTAAACGTCGCAGACTTTTTACGCAGCGAATAGAAATATAGAGCTCTTCTAAACTTAAAAGAGGTGTTTTTTTTTTTTTTTTTTTTTTTTATAATTTGATTGTACTTTTATTATACTCTCTTTGTAATTATGGTAATATAAATGTGCTCCAGCGATTAATTGAGGAACATGTCCTTTGTTTCAACTTTATCATGTGGCCTGAGGCTGTGAGCTACGCCCCTTTCCAAATGCCATATTATCAACTACCTTGATTTATGTATTGACCGAAATCTGATCATGGTCCTTCAGGGTTGTCGTGGTCTTGAAAAAACATCTATCAAGAAACTAAGGCTGAATTTCTGGGGTATGATTAAATATTCTGTATTCTTTAGAGGGAACGAATTTTTATTAAAAAAGTCATTTGGAAATTTAAAGGAGAAATAAGAAGGGTTAAGTTTTATGCTTATTTATTTGACCTCTTTTAACATTGGAGTAACTATGTTTAGTTTGTATGCTATGTTGAATGATTTTTTTTTGCATGCTTTCTAATATTTTTATAATTAAATATTTAAATTTAATAATTATATTCCTATACTATAAAGCTATGATAGTAAATTATTTAATTTTTCTTTCTTTCTCTCTACATAAACCAATCAAGGAAGTTTTTTCCATCCCTTCTCTTTCTCTTAACCAAATTGAGATTGAGAGTAACTGTTTAAACTAATCGTTGAAGTTAATGGTTGTATGGTAATTTTGTGCTTGCTTGATTGTGTTAGAAAATCAATATTTAACATTTTTAATAAAAATAAGCTTTTTAATATAAATATATAATTTAAATTAATCCAAAATTCAGCGGTTTAAAGTTAATTCTATCTTACTCCCAAGACAAACGTACACTTTTGTCTCGTCCTAATTTAACCCCAAAATGAATTTGATAGGTGAAGTTTAAACTTATAAACAAGCTTTTCCTATCTGTCCAGTTAAAGTCAATTTATTTTTTTATTTGAAAAACAAAAATGACATACCTCCAACAAATTTATTTATATATGAAATCATTTTCTTAAATGAAGGTACATAATGAATGTTTGCATTCAAATAATAATTTCCAATGTTGTAATGAATTACGTAAATCCTTATTTTCATAAATTTATCCACAAATCTGCTTACTA
This sequence comes from Pachyrhizus erosus, assembly GCA_026544285.1. NCBI lineage: Eukaryota > Viridiplantae > Streptophyta > Magnoliopsida > Fabales > Fabaceae > Pachyrhizus > Pachyrhizus erosus. The sequence goes on along the minus strand of JAMLFT010005193.1, from coordinate 9,654 downwards.
GTTACAGTTTTTTTTAACATTATTCAGAATTTTATTTATAACCATCATCTGCTTGAAAAATGATTCATTGGCACCCAAGTAATGCAGACCAAAAAAAAAATTCTCCCTCCTGTCTCTATTAAAAAAAAAAAAAAAGACTAACTTTGTAATAATTAAAAAAATGAACTTACATTATTTATTTTTGTTAATCTCATTTAAAAATTATTTTTTTTCTTAAACTATTCTTTATTAAAACTTGATATAAAAAATAAAAAAATTATTAAAAAATAAAATCTCAATTAAATAAAATATATTTTAAAGACAATCTCATTAAATATAATTAAATTAGTCAAAATTTATTTATAAAAGAAACAAAAAAATAAAAATTCTTATAAAAGAGAGCAGAAAATAAAAAAAGAAATGAGATAAGGAATTAATAACATTGATAATGTGATATGAAATAGAAAATTGATAGAGAGGAAAAGTTAGTATATAGTATTTTTCTCTAGTCTTAAATATAAAAAATAAAATTTTGTCCATTGAAATTAAATATAAGCAAATTTTAACAAATTTTAGCTTATTTAATAACAATATTTTTAAAATACTTTTCATTAAATTGAAATTTTATTTTCAACAACTTTATTTTATTATTGATATTAAATTTTAAGGAATGATAATTTAGAAAAAAAATGTTTATATTTTAAATGAAATTAATATAATTAAATTTTATTAACTTTTTTAATTACCATAAAATAGTTTTTTTATATATTCAAGATCAGAGCAATAGTGACTAATCTCCATGTGACATATAAGTGAATTTTATTAATTTTTTGTAAGGATTTTTTTAATTAGTGTCCTTGAAACATTAGTTAAAAAATTTAAAATAAAAAGTTTTTATTGAAATTGACATTGAGAATGCATTGAAAATCCCATTAGAATGCATTAACGACACTTTTAATAAAAATCTTTCATTTTTTTAATTTTTATTGGTCAACTTTCCTTTTTCATAAATTAAAAAATTTGGTTACGTATCATCTAAAACTTGATGATAAAAACGTAATTTCATCTTGTGTAATACTTCTTCCACTCTACATTATGTGATCATTAAAAAATGTAATTAATATTTTAAATTTTATAAATTATATCATGTGACTTTAAATAAATATTTTTTATTTCTATTTAATTAAATATTTATTTATTATTCAGTAACAGTTATTTTTACTAAGAACATTTTATGAAAAAAATTATTTAATGCCTAATTGATTTTGTAAAATAATAATTATTTTAAAATAATTTATTTTTTAAAATGTCATATGAAGTCAACCAAGCGGAGTAATTTTCAAAGAAATAAGAGCATTTACAATGTCAATGCTTGCGAGGTTTCTTAAATTGCTTATTATTTTTTACCATTGAAACTTGGAAGAGATGCTTGATTGTGGAGTAAAAATATTAAAAAAATAAGAAATTTTATAATCATTTTATTAGAATAAAAAAATATTACACAAAAACGTTAAACGATAAATACAAATGAATGAAAGTAATAGTATTTATACAATACAAAAAGTAAAATAGGATTTATTTATGAGATAAAATAAATAAATAATGTAATTCAATAGGATCACTCTAGTGGTGGGAGGCTTAGGGGCTAGGGTAGGATATAAAATGAGGATTTATCAATTTTAGTAAATCCTATATTTAAATGAGGATATAAAATATTTTAATCCACAGTAGACGGAGTGTTAAAAAGGAGTGTGGATTGCATTAGCCATGTATTAAACAAAGCTTTAACAAAAGAAGGAATAATAAAAGACAAAAAGAAAAAAGAAAAAGAACAATGACACCAAATAGAGGAGAACCACAAGTGTTCTTAATTTATTTTGGAAACAAAAAACACATCCATACTACACAACAAGTTAAGTGTTTGCAGTCGATGCTGACAAATTAAAACATTATTTACAAGATTACATTTTTTAGTCTATAAGACATTTGAATGCCCCAGCATAACTACAAAAATAACACAAAGCCTTTACTAATGAGGAATCATGGAAGCAATGGCGAGGCAATTGCTGGCAGTAATGGTAACCATGCCTTCAGCATGACCCTTGGGCAAGGCCACCTTCTGATCCCCAAAGCCACTCTCGCAGGCAGTAACGTCGGCCATAACGGCGCTGAGCCTAACGGTGACGGTGCCAATATCTTGCGCGGCAATGGCATCAAGGGCCTTGCGAAGATTCTCAATCGCGCTGGCGTACTGCTCCTTGCAATCGGAGAGGAGGGCGGCGAGCTCCGGCGAGGCATGCATGTGCTTGGCGACGACGGCGATGGTGTAGTTAGTTTCGAAGGTGCAGGCCTTGATGGCGGCCTCAAGAATATTCATGAGGTCGAATTGCTGGTTCTTGTTCTTGTTCTTGTTCTTGTGCCGGATCATGAACTCTGCGATGCTCGACCCGCAAACGTCAGGGTAGTCTGTGTGGGAGCAAATATCTTTCACCGATTGATGGTTTATTTTAAGGTTCTTGTCGGGCTGTATCTTCCTGTGTCCACGTACGCTTCCTTTAAGGATGTCTGCGAAGGCCATCGAGAACGAGGTGTAGGAATGGTCGTCCCCGTACGATGTCGGATTCTCGTTATGCGAGGTTTCCGGCGGTAGGTACACGAACGGCGCCTCTGCCGATGGCCCGTAAGCCTCTGCCGATGGCCCGTAAGCCTCTGCTGTTTTCGCTTTGTGTGTTTTTGTTTTTGTTTTATATTTATGCGCGCTGCATGCATCTGGCCATAATGCCATGCATAGAAGCAGTATTATGGAGAAGCATGTGAGGAAAGAGATTTGGTTTTTCATTTTTTTCTTTCTCTCTTATTGCTTTTTTTTTTTTTTCTTTTTTTTTTCTGAAGTTTATCAGAAGACAAGAAGTAAACTGATTTTTTGTTTTGTGATTTGGGAATGTGGGAGGAGACTTATATATATACTTGCGGTGGAAATTGCCCGATAATTTTACTTTCATCTCAAAATAGACCATTTTGTTATTAGTTTCCCTACGAATAGGTCTCTTGTGCGATTCTCCCTGACCATGAAGAAAATTGCTAGTTTGATAGAATTTGTTTAAACCAGAAGAAGGGAAAAAGGTACTTTCTAACTTTATTTATAGGTGAGAAATGGAGTGAGGTGGAATAGTGTGATAATATATTTTATTATTTAAAAGAAAATAAAATAAAATACATTTTCATCTTATTTTATATTTTCGGCTAATTTAGAAGAAATAGAATGACATTAGTAATTTTTGTTCCATCATAAAATTATTTATTTAGTAACATAATTATTTTGTTTTACTCTCATCTTATTTTATTTCTATCAACATCAGTTATATATAAATATAATCAGAAAAATTATTTTTAATTCCTTACTTTATGTTAAAATAAAAAAAAACTAAACCCCTGAAAGCCATCTCCTACCAGAAGTGTTTAGATTCCTTTTCCTGGTTAAGAACGTCTTTATTAAGATCTTGCATTGAAGCTTCGTCTTATTACTTACAACCTGTCAAGTACTACAAGTACTGATTTTTTTTTTTTTTTATCATGAAATATATTGTTTGTAAAAAAATGATAATAATTAATGTTGGTGAAACATAAGGATGTTAATTATTTATGGTACTAGTTTAATGTTTTTTTTTTAATTTATTAAGTAAGATAAAAGAGTTATTTAAATTATAAAAATAAAAATGAGTAATATATAATAATAGGAACCAGTCAATATATGTTAAAAAGGTAAAAGGAAAAAAGATACTAAGATAGAAATGCCCTAAGTGGCACCCAAAACGTGAGCAAGCCACACGAGTCTGAACTCTCTAGATAACTAAGACCATTATTACATAAATTTAAAGTATGAAAATGTGCATAGTAAGTTTATCTTCTTTTTTTTTTTTTTTTCTGAAACATAGTAAGTTTATCTTATCTCTAAGACTCTTTAAACCATTTTAAAAAGAACTAAAGAAATTAATTAATTTAATTTATAATATTATATTTGTCAATAATTTAAATATTTTTTTTTCAAAAATATTTTTAAAATTATTGAAATTTTATTTTTCTAGTCTCTTTTTATCTAATTAATTTAATTTTTCCTTATTTAAAGATATTTTTGTACCCAAAAAAATAGTTTAATGCAATAAGCACCTTATAAAAAAAATAAAGTTATATATGCGTTCAAAAGATTCAAAAGGTTCATAAGGTAATAAATAAGGGTCTAAGTGGGGCCAAAATTTAATGGAATAAAGACTCGTATAGATGACTAAAAATAAACGAGGTACAAAAAAAAATTACATTGTCTAAAACTAGAAATCTAAAATTTAATAAGAATAAAAAAATATTTCATCTTATTTTATTATTAATAGAAGCATAAAATTATATCTTATCATTAAAAAATATATATTTACTAATGAATAGACATATAGTTCAAACCCTTTCTAAGATTAAAGTTTTAATAATAACAATATGTCAAAAACAAATTAGTTGTTATAATCTATAGATGACAATGAAACGAAATATATAAAAATAATAACCCATTATTATCTGTCTATATTTACAAAGACATCTGTTTAAAGATTATTCACAAATTTCATAAGTATTTATGAATACTCATAGATATTATAGATATTTGTTGAAATATAAATTTTAAAATAATTAAAATAAATTTTTAAATATATATTTATGCTATGTAATTTTAAAAAATATATATTTATAAAAATAAATAATTTTAAAAATATATTTCTATACTAAAAATAAATTAATATAACATACTTACTATATAATAAAAACATTTAAGTTATTTTAAATTACAACTACTCGTGGGTATAGGTATTTTATTATCTACCCCTATCCCATTAATAAATAAGTATCCATTAAGATACTTTCAACTTGAAACGACTTTTTTTTATGGCCGAGTTTTTTTTTTTTTTTTGTCATTCCTATTATGAACTTTTGGTTTTAATGTTTTGGCTTGATAATATGTTTAAAAAATAAAATAAGTTAAACATATTTATATATCATCCTTTTTGTAAGACGATTTAAGTTTTACAAAAAGATTTACAAAAAAATTTTAAAACACAATCCAACCCCTTTCTTATATTTTATTATGTATTACAATAACTATTTAAAGTAGATATTCAATAAGGGAAATAAGTGGCAAACACTTATACATCAAATATTTTGTGAAATCAATGGTTCCTAAAGAAGAAAAACATATTTTGAAGGTTCTCTTAATTAGTCATTCCATATTTGTCATATGTATTATCTTAAGAATACTTATGAGTTATGTATTGTATTATGTATCCATTCTTTAAGTGTAAAAGAGCATAAATATAACATTTCGAGCACTAATGAGAGCAAAAAGTGATCGCAAGTACACAAGAGATGTGACATGAACAAAAATTGACTCTTGACAAGCTTCTAAGGAGAAGGATACATGAATGAATCAAACACACATTCAAATGAAAGGGACCCATAGGCTATGCAAGTGTAGGAATGAATAGTTAAGGGTGGCTTGAAAGGATTAATTGGTACAACCTATATTAATAAAATGCATTTACTTTTTGATAGCTCATTACTTAAGAACTCAACAATTAAACGTGTTCGACTTGGAACAATTATGGGATGAGTGACCTTATAAGGAGTTTTCTAAGAAGTGTGTCAGTGAGAAAAAACATGCTGAAAAATCTCGTGTTGGTTTGTGGGGTTAGTAATTGATTTTGAAAAACAATCGAACATTACAAGTAGTGATATTAGAACTACCTATGAAGAGTTTTGACTAGTAGAGGGGTCTGACCAACAAAGAAGTTATCTGAAGTGCACCATGTGAAATGTCATAGAATGTGAGTCACTAAGACATCAACTGTCAAGGATGGTACAAGCAAATTGTGTTTCTCCTTAGTTTAATTAGTGAGGGTTAGTAATTTTGAAGTGTGGTAGTAAGCTAATTGGTGACTTAATTTTGGACTATTGGTAAGACAACTTTGAGTTATGTTATGAAATTTATGGAGACTTAGTGAAAAAATATTGATGTTGAGAAATTTTTGGAGACTTGAAAAAAGAATACTTGTGTAATCTAGCTAAGTTGATTATGATGGAAATTTCTACTAAAGTGAGGACTTCACAAAGTCTAAGTTATTGATTGGTGAACTAATATAAAAATTTCATGTAACATCCTATTTTTGTACAATTTTTTTTAAAAACAAAACATTGGTTTTACCATCTAAACAAGTTTTATATAAGTAGAAAGTTTAATTCAAAATTAAGTTGAATTCACCTCTAGAAGTATAAGGATTGTTTTCTAGTTTTGTGAAACCTATTTTGGATAACTTTCAAAAGCATATATTTTAATATTGATAATAAAATTTTACTTTTAACCATTTGTGCACAATTATATTATTCTTTCCAAGCACATTGTGTAGTGTTGTATATCAATCTATTTTCTTTTAAGTATTTTATTATAGTCATGAATGAAACTTGAGCAAATAAATACAAAATATCTTAATTATATATATTAAGCCAAAATAGTCAAATGTCACTATTCAACATTTTCTTCTTATGGCTCTTTGATCTACTTTAAGAATGAGAGGTATGAAAGAAAAAATAGCTTAGCAGCAAAAGATACAAAAAGAGATGAGAAAAAGGGGAAATAGATAAAGAAAAGGAGATAGAAAGAAGAAGGAAGAGGTACAAAGAAGGAGAAACAAATATAGAGAAAAAAAAAAGGAAAGATAGAGACACAGAGGGATAGAAAAGTGCAAAAAAAAAAAAAACCTAAAATAGGTTCAAAAGAAAGAGAAGGGAAAAGGAGATAGAGAAAATGAAATGCAAAGAAGAGAGGTACAAAAATGAAATAAAGATAGAAACGAAAGAGATAAAATGAAAGGTGCAAAAGAGAATAGAGAAGAAAAGTGTAGTAAAAAGAGAAAGAGAGATGGACAAAAGAGAGAGTCAAAGAAAGAGAAACTCACCAAAATTTTTAATGAAAGAGCTGATAAAACTATGAATTAGAGAATTGATTTTCAATATTTTTTCATTTTATGTGTTATTTGAAATTTCTTCTTCTTTTTCTTCAAAAAATAGTCCATAAAATCTTTACCATTTTAAAAATTATTAAATTGATATTCAAACTAATTATTTTTTATAAATTATTTTTTAAATATACTTGAAAATTAAATTTTTCTTTTAAAATTTTACATTCAAACACACAATAAAGTAATTTGTTCAACAATTATGTTAAATACAAATTAAATAAGCCAAATACTAGAGAAACAATTTGTATTAAAAGTGTAAAAAATAAAAGAAAAATGAGATATAAAAATGAAGGTTTAATATGTTTTTAGTAAGTTAAAATATGACAAATTTCTGTTTTTGTCTTTCAAATTTTTTTATTAATTTTAAAATTTTAAAAATATCCGTGTGATGCCACAATATATATTTAAACATATCATGTCACTTATTATTTTGTAATGGTAATGATGTAATATGTTTATATGGATATCATATCTTTATTAAATAATTAATGTAAAACATAAAAAAAATATAATAATTAAGTTGATAAAGAAATAAAAAATAAAATTAAAGCTTATCATATTTTCAAAAATAAAAAATATATTTAAACCTAAAATAAAATAAAGAGTATGAACCAGAATAAATCAACTCAGAAAAAATGTGTCCCGTAGAAATGTGTAGGATGCTTGAAGTTATTTTTTCCTGTTCAATCATAAAAGTTCAGGGAATGCAAGAGATTTTAAATTAATTTTAAAATTATATTATTTATATGATTTTTTTTATCATGTGACATTTTCTTTATTTATCTTTCCGTTTCTGGTAATTATAAAAAAATTCTGTATAATAAAAATAATTTTTCTAAATTTTGTTCTTTCGTCATTCATCAGTCCTGGGAACACGACGAGAATTTCGACAATGCGTATTTGGACTTTGGATATTAGCAACACCCATAAACAAATAATAAAGAAAAACACATCAGTTTAAATCAAATATAGACTACATTTATCCACATCTCTTAACAAGGATTCAACCATAATTTGTTACAAGGAATTAATTCCTTCCGATAAATCCAACTCCATTAGTAAGAACTGTTAGTTGTTGATAGTACTAGTACCTGCTAATTTAGGGATTAACTTTTACACACAAGATTCATTCATTGTGAAGACAAGGATTTCAGTGTAGACTTGTCATCTGTCTCCTTTATTTACTTCATTTTCTATAAAAAGTTATTTCATAATCAAACAGAATTGAGACAATGGAAGCCCCCAAAGTCATCAACACAGCCGGGTAGAACAAGTTTAATTTATTCCAACATCAATTTAGAAAACTAACTAATGGTGGTGATCTGAACTCTTCACCACAGTGACAGGACAGGTGGCATTATTCACCACATAGTTGCTGACGCTGCCCATTATGACCCTGTAAAAACATAAGAATGAAATTCATTGATCCCTAAGTAACTCAAATCTTGTGTTGGAGGACTTGGTTGAATTGAAATTCTAGGTACCTTTTGAGCGTGCCAAGGCCTCTGTTCCCCAGGGTAAGGTAGTCTAGAGGTACGTGATCAATTGCTTCGCATAGCTTCTCACGAGCATCTCCCCAATAGATCTTTATTAGCACCACAATCTGCCACCCCCCAAATCTTAAAAGTTACTCTTATGCATTGTACATAACGAACAAATATCTCTAAGTTTTTCATCAACACGATTTGGAAAGATGTTAATTTTTATGCATAAATTTTTTATATGTACAGTCAACAAATTAGTAATATAGTTGGCATGATTTTTAAAATAATTATTTTATAAATAAAAAAACTTATCATATCATACATGTTATAATTAAATAATAATGTAAAAACCATTTACTTTACGAGTGAGTATGTATACGATTTTCTCTTTTAAGTATTAGATGGGAATATAATAAACCTTTATATTAAAATTCTAATTGAATTCAATTGAGCAAAATTAAATAAATCATACATTTTTTTGCCTCGCGGCAGTTGAGACAATATCAATTACTTCGGGGTTCGGTTTCATTTCATATTTCTTCATGAGCACAGGGTCAGATAACTCAGCCAAAGGTATGAGAGCTGCATATAGATCAACATACATAAAGTACCAAGCGATGATCCATATAATATAAATAAACCACCAAAAATCTCAAATATAACAGGATGGAGGAGATGCAGTTGTTCCATAATTTTATAATAGGAGCAGGTTTGATTGATTTACCTATGCAAGGAAGGAGATATACATGGTATAAAGATGATCGTAGAGCAATGAGCAGATTAGACAGATTTCTGTTGTCAGAGGAATGGATACATACATGGAAAAACATATCTCAATGGGGTTTGTAAAGGATGGTGTCAGATCATTGTCCTATAATGTTCAAAGAAGTGGAGGAAAATTGGGGCCTAAACCATTTAGAGTACTCAATTGTTGATATCAATAATTTCATCAAGTCTTATGCTCTCGATGAAATTTAAAGGAAGAGACACCACAACATCTTATTTTGGAGTGTAAAGAATATGTGAAGTTATGGCGAAAGGTATCATATTGGTGGGGGGGGGGGGGGGGGGAAAAAAAAAAAAAAAAACATTTGGGGGGTGGTATATTTTGTTGTGGTTTGGATTATATGGAAACAGAG
>JAMLFT010005192.1:0-17975 GCA_026544285.1 Pachyrhizus erosus | reverse complement strand
TAGAGATAATTTGCTAAACACTAATCCCTTAGTTGTTCAGAAAATTAACCAGCTTTAAATCCGAATGCTCTTAGGTATTGATAAGATAGAAGCCAACAATAAGAGTAAAATGGAAATACCAAGAATAAGTAAATAAAGAGAATTATCATATAATCATCAACAAAATACAATTGAGTTCGAATCGATTACATTCAATCCCTCAAGGAGGAAATTAGCCGCTCATGGTAGCCGTCTCTACTGCAAGATAGGTTTTCTTCACCCCAAGATACCTAATTTCCTTTCCCTCTCTCCTTTTTAAACTTTTTTCCGACCTAAGTGACATTTCGTTTGAACTAGATATTTTTGCTCAAGCGAAAGGTACATAAAATTGAGAAAGGGATATCTCGCTCAAGCAAGATATGTCTCACTCAAGATTCTCTGCTGGGAATCCTGCTATCTGGATCATTTTCGCTCAAGCGAAAATCCTTGGGCGAGAAGATGTCGCCTGAGCGAATTCTGCTGCAGTTCTTCTGGGTCATTCTTGCTCAAGCGAGAATGGTTCGCTTGAGCGAGATTTCTCTTAATTTCTTCTTGCTTCTCAGCTCCCTGAAATTCAAATAAAAATTGGGATTAAATATCTAATCTTGTTTCCAAACTCAATACATGTATTTTAATAAACATAGTCCCAAATTAGAAAGTAATTGCTAATTTCTACAACAGTAAATCCCAAAAGACACAAATTTTCTACATAAATATATTAAATACTGACACTTATCACCTATAAGCATTAAGTAAATAGAAAAATTATATGTTAAGCATTGCGTTTTGGAAAAATCAGAAAAATAGAGAAAAAAAAAAGGGTGCCTGGAGGGACTCGAAGGTAAGGACCTGACGCTTGGCCTTAGTGTCTTAACCACTAAGTCAAGACACGTTCGGTGATATCCTAATGCTTTTAAGTTTTATTTAAGTTATATTTAAAAAACTTTGAACTGTCATTAAAGTTGTTGACGAAGCTTCTTCCTCCTTGAGCCCTTCTCCCTATAACTTACCTTCCTAAACCACTATGCCCCTACCATCCTACCAACAACATTCGCCCATAACCTACGAAATTAATAAGCTTTTAAGGAGGCATTGAGACTGTATATATAGGGAAGACATTGGAGAAGAAGAAGACGCATAAACAAGAAACAATTCAAATGAATTCTCCACGAATTTGAACCTCTTTCCCTTAAATTTTTACACAAACAGTTTTGTCTTGAAACAAGCTTTGTTCTAGTTCAATTAATTTTGCAAAAGAAAGGAGGAATAAAAAATTAGCAGGAACGCCAGAGTTTTCGCCAAAAACCAATCCCAACTCGTCGAAAAATCAAAATTGAGGTAGGAGAAGCCTTTATTCTACGATTTTTTTTCCTGCCAATTCGTTTGTTCAAATGCTAATTCTATAATAAGCATCTGAATCAAAGAAAATGTCAACAAATGAATGATTTTTGAATTTGAAAATTTTCCTTTCGTCGGGCATGGTTGCAGCTGTGCAGACGAGTAAAAAATTCATTATTTTAATCTGAATTATGTTTAGAATCGTTTTAGGAACATGAACAAATCACTTGAATTATATAACTGGTAAGGAAGTTGTGAAAATTCTTGAATCGATGTTGGATGTAAAATTCAAAATTTTCTATATGAATTTCAATGAATTAATGGCAGTTAGGAATCCAATAGTTAATATAGGCATAGAAGAGAAAGTGAGAAATAGAGAGAGAGGAAGAGAGAGAAAGAAGAAAAAGAGAGAGAGAGAGAGAGAAAGAGAAAAAAGAGAGAAGGAGAGAGAGAAAGTAGAGAGAGGGAAAAGAAAGAAAGAAGAGAAATAGAAAGAAGGAGAGAGAGAAAGTAAGAAACAAAAGCATGGAAAGGAAAAGGAAAATAGAGAGAGAAATTAAATCAAGAAAGAAAAGGAAGAAGGAAAATAGAAAAGAAAAGAAAATTTTAATATAATAAATAATCTAGATAAACAAAATTCTATCTATCTTTTTATCTCTATATTATTTATTGTTATCCTTTTTTTGCATTATCCACGATGTCCTATAAGAGAATTAGTTAATCTTATCTGTGTCATTATTAATCTTTAAATTGTTCATGATAACAATTGTATGTGATGATTGTCTCTATTGACAATAAATGAATTTTTATAACTTAAACAATTGTCTCGAATAGACAGGGCTTAAGAAAAGAACCCTAGGATAGAAGATGAGATGAAATTGTGAAAGTCTGGGTGATTTGAAATAAGTAATTCAGATCGATGTAGGAATGAATATTGATTATTCAATAGACAGGCAACATATGCATAAGAGAAACACTACCTCCAAATTCATAGTATGTACCAAAGAAGTCAATGATCTAACATGAGAAGAAGTGGATGATTTAAAATATACGTGTGAGATTTAAGAATGGAGAATTGCATGGGTTGATCACAGAAGGTACATGAGGAATGTACGCAAGCTTGGAGGAGTCCTTGGGGTAGATAAAGTGTCAAGTTGTGAACAGTTCTAGATTAGAGGGTGTCATAGAACTGGCTTAGCGTCTCCGACAAAGTGAAACATTACCAAGATTTGGTTGAGAGTATCCTGAACCGAGTACCAAGCAAGATATGTACTCTCGATCGTCAACCCAGAATGCAAACTTGGATATCATTGATATGCTCATATAAGTCCTCTTGGAATTAGAAGAATTGGAGGCAGCGAAGGGCCCTAAATGATTAGAAATCTTAATTAGGCACGAACAGTGAGATGAAAGTATACAATAGTTAGTAAATTGTATGTGTATGCAAAGGATAGATGGTTCACTCCTACACTCCCTTTCTTTTCAGATAACAGATAGATTTCGTCCTCTTTCCTGCCTAATGATCATACTCTTAGAAGAAAGTTGAACTCATGATTCCCTTTTTAAAGATGACACTTTCACGAGTTATGTGAGATTTTCTTTTCTATCTCTTGAGATTATATCGCATGGGCAATTCTCCCATATTGATCTATCCGTCATAATGACTCAAAACCTACTACCTTGATATGCAAGTATCCCACCAGATGTTCTAGTCGTTCCTTGATGCTCCCAACCTCTAGCAAATCCAAACCCACCAACTGACCCCGTTGCCAATGAAACTAGCAATTCAGAAAGGAAAAATGAGACTTCCGAGAAAGAAGATCCTTTGACTGTTCAAATTAGATGTTATGTAAGAGATTATAAATTAAATAGTATTCGTTGATTAATTAACCACATATTTTTGGATAAATGTAATAATTATAAATACAATTTATATTTTGAGATGTATTAATGTTTATATACTCAAGAATTTATATATATATATATATAACATTAAGTTTTTTCAATCATTTATATAATGTATGATTGATATTATGATGAAAGGATGATATTAAAATTATAACTCCCTTATGAATAAGTTTCTGTCAAATTAATTCAGTTAAAAAATTATTTTTAAAATTATATAATAAATTAAATAAGTAAAAATGACATTACATAAACAAATTATATATATGTAATACAAAAGATTAAATTTAATTGCTGACTATATTTGGTATAATTAATTTTAAACTAACTATATTTATAAGTTATCTAAAAGTTTAGAAGTTAACTAAAAATTTATAAAATAGAAGTTAAGAGCTGAAAAATTGGAAGCTTATAATTATTGAATTAAAAATATTGGATAAGATTAATTAATAAATTAATTTATAAATATAAAATTTCATGATAAAAAAAAAACCCTTTTTGACATTCAAAACAGCACTAAAGTTTCCGAAACCCAAAAATATTTAACACATATAGAAACACATAGGAACAATGTTCAATAGTTTATATTAAATTAAATTTAACATGATTGAAAGTTTTCCTAACCTAAAGCTATGTGACATGAGTGAAAGAAAAGTGTTAATGAGTGATGCGACAATAATTAATACTATTTTGTCATTTTATGCATTAGTATATGTGAAAGCAAAAAATAAAATAAAATAAAAATGAGACAAAATGTGAGAGATTGAGAGTGACAAGAAAGATAAAATGTTTTTAAAAATAAAAAATGGAAAAATATTTTAATTAAATTAAATTAATGAAAATAAAAAAAAACTATTATCTTATGAAATAAAATGCTAGTTAAAATAGGATATTTAAAAAGATAAATTTATTAAAATAAAATTATATACTAAACAAGTGTATTTTTATCAAACCAAACTTATAAACTACTAAAGTCTTGTCAATCTCACTTATATGAATAGATGGTTAAGCATAGTCACTCATGGATGATGGGGCAAGGAAAAAAATATTTATAACTAAAAAATAGAAAAACATAAAATTAAAATTATATTATGATGAAGGCATGTGGGAACTAGTGTTGTCAGACCCGTACAACCAGATTAGTTAGTAATTAGTCACCCGACCCAATTCAAATACCCTGAAAATGGACCTTGCAAATTAAAAAGTGATACAAAATTGGACAAACTTGATTTGGATTGTTTTCCGATTTATTTAATTAATGTCGTAATGATTGATATAATAATTCAACATTATTTATTATTATAATTGATAATATATATTATTCTGTATTTTTAGATTAAAATGTTATGATATATTTGATATACTTTCATGTCTAATTTAAAATATTATATATATTATCAGGGATAACTCTAGATATTAATTAAAGGAGATCGACTTTTTTTTCTTTATAACTATTCAAATATCTATTTAATAAATAGTTGTTTTTTACAAAAATATTTATTATTTTATTCATATTGACTGGGGGAGGGGGCAGCCCCTGCCTGTCTCCTGTAGATCTGTTCCTGCATGTTGCAGGTTACGAACTGTGACATTTATATGTAAAGTTTTAATATAGTGTACGATTTTTTGTTTAATATTGTTTAAAATATTATGTTAAAATATAAAATAATATATTTTAACTATTTGTATTTCAATCACAATTATATTATTAACTTTTAAATTATTATTTTCACCGATTCGATGGTTAGTCTGATTTTAATCACATATCTGCTTTTTATTTATATTTCCTTTTCTTGATATGATTAAACATTGACACTATTGAAAAATTTATTAAAACTTAAAAATATTCTTATCACTAAAAATATTTTTCCTATTGCAAATATTCAAAAACTGCGAAGGTTGAAAGTGTTAGACTTGAGTGACAATAATTTATACGGTTCAATTGAAGGTAGTATTATACACGTAGATAAAATTGACTTTATTTTCACATACATATATAAATGCTTCATAAATTATTGTTTAGGGAATAATAAAATTGTGATTTATTAGCTAGTGTATTTTTTTCCTACATATTTTTAATATTTTCCGGTATACTGCATATTTAAATTTTAATTCACAAGAATTGTAAAATAAGCTAATTAATAACCTACAATTGTTTGAAATATAATATATCAACTATTTTAATTATAAATCCTAATTTTAAAATACATAAATATTTATAAAATGATGCCTTAAATTATAGTTAATAGCGCTCCTTAACTTTAATTTCCCTTAACATTTAATGTGGCGTAATATTAATTTTAATAATTTTGCTCTAGTTAAGGTTCATTTCACATAATGTATTCATAATCAAACTATATGACCTTACTAATTAATTTTGGCAGGATTATGCAAAATGCAAGATCTTATGGAGCTAGGTCTTAGCTCAAATGCAATTAATGGTCAAATTCCAGAGTGTCTAAGCATTCTCAGAAACCTTCAAGTCCTTGATCTTTCTCAAAATCAATTCAGTGGAAATTTTCCATCCTTTATCAGCAATATGACATCCCTTGTATACCTGTCTCTCTTTGACAATTACCTACAAGGCTCATTTTGATTGAGTACTTTGGCTAACCATTCCAAGCTTCAAGTTGAAACTGAAAAAGCACAATGGTTTCCAACATTTCGGTTAAAGTCTCTCATCCTTCTAAGGCAACTTAAATTTGGATAACCGAAGTATCATTCCTAGTTTTCTCCAATATCAAAAAGAAATGCAATTTATTGACCTCTCCCACAACAAACTAGTTGGAGCATTCCCAAATTGGTTGATACAAAATAACTCAGGACTCAAATATTTCTTGGTGATAAATAACTTACTTGTGGGAAACCTACAACATCAGACAAGATATTGATCATCTAGATATCTCAAACAACAATATTTCAGGTTCAGTCCCATAAGATATTGATACATTCCTTCCTAGAATTAGCATTTTAAATCTGTCAATGAACAACTTTGAAGGAAATATACCTACTTCAATTGGTAAAATGCAAAGTCATCTTTTTCAATTTTAATATGATTTTATTTAATATGCTGTTAAATATTTTAAAATTGATCATTTTATCTATGGACATGTATTTTTTAAAAACATATTAAATACAAATATAAAAAAAAATATAATTTTAAGGAGTACGGAGATCGCAAGAGTTTAAAATCTACAAATATCTACGCTGAACTGGTCATCAATTTGAAAGGAAATCCCTTATATACCCAGCAAGATCCTAATGATCTTTCTTTGTCCTGAATTAAATGCAAATTTGAGCACACAAGGTAAATGAAAAAGACCAGCATTTTGTACCATGACAAAAAATTAAATTATATATAACTAAGTTTCCTTTTTTTTTCTTTTTTCCCCATGTATCTAAAAGACTAATCAATACAACAAAGCATGAAATGGTCTGCATTACCCCTTCCCTTATTCCCCCACTCCCTACTCCTATCCCCCACTTCAAAAGAATACCCAAATGCAGGTAACTTGCACAATTATTTTTTAAATAAGCTAGCCATTTCACCTTTCTCATACATGGAGGTCAAAATATCACAACCCCCAACCAGTTCTCCATCCACAAAAATCTGAGGGAATGTGGGCCAGTTGCTGTACTTTTTAAGTGTTTCCCTCAGTCCGAAGTTGTACTCTTCATCTAGCACATTCACACTCTCATAATCTACTCCTTCATTTTCAAGAATGGCTATCACCCTCTGTGAGAACCCACATAATGGTGCACTTCTAGGGCCCTTAATGAATGCAACTACCTTGTTCTCTTTCACCAACGTGTCAATGAGGTTCTCAAGAGGGACAGTTAATTGAACATGGCGACCAGGTGTTAATCGAAGATCAGGCTTCCGTTTAGGTGGCTGCCTGACCCAAGTGGCATTTCCTGATTCATTGCCAGGTGGAACTTTTCCACTGACTTTAATGTATTCTTCCATCCAAGACTTCCATGCTTGGGTTAGAGCTTCTCTGTCTGGTTCATCCACTATCCCAGCCTACAGCAGACAATTTCACCAAGAAAAATGCACCATCAGGAAATTATCACTGGAAATTTGGAGAATAGTGATCATAGGATTAAAATCAGTGCAAGTAACAGAGCAAATTATGATCATATATTTAAGGGAAAAAAAACAAAGAGGAGTTTTCAGATCATATCACTTCCAATACTGTTTGTCATCCGTGCTTCTATTTACATTGTTTCAAATCATTTTGAAGAACAAGAAAATAACACATGGAAAGTGAGTTATGATTAAGATGATTTCTCTGAATAATGACCATTAGAATGATTTTCCATTTCTTTAACCCAAATAGTGTAAAGAGATGAGTAAATCACTTTTCTTAAGCACCTAACTCATTTGGTTAAATAGTACAACAATATTGAGATGCCATTGGTCATGGTGGTAGATAAAAGCTCATGGTTCATTCAACTCCAAACAAACTACACATAAAAAATTGCTATAAAATATCTAAACATCATTGGAGAATCTCGTCTATACAATTGGATCAAAACTAACCTCATCCTCACAAGACAAAAAAAGAATAGCACAATGTTATACTATATAAACTAATCATTTTTAGTAGAGTCATCCATTTGTACAACAAAAATTCTCGTTCACAAGCATAGTTTTATGAGGGTTTAAATAATCTTGAGCTAGCACATTGTAAAATATCATATTCGTGTAGAAGATACTTCATTCAATGATGAAAAAGATCTTTTATTATTACAAAGCACTAAAAATATAAACCACGTAAGGAAATGGAGTGGAAAGGGATGGGGCATGATACGTGTGCTTCGTAAGAACTGTGGAAGGACCAAAACACTAAATCAGAGCAAAAATTTATCTCATCTCAAATGACCTATTGATGATTAATGAAACAGAGGTATGCAAATGGCTCAAAAGCATAATTATTATTTTAATCCTATATAATAATTATATAAACAAACAAGTGCCAATCTACATTTTCCCTTTTCCTCATTTTAATGCACTCACGTCATGATTATCTTTTCCTTCCCTCAGCATCAACAAGGAAGACTTAGCAAACAATACATACGGTGCATGGATTCTCCATTGTTTTAGGCCGTGTTTTGGGATTAGGTTTTGAAGAGAAAGGGAAGAGCGGATAAATTCATTTCTAATAAATATTCTCTAACTAATCTTTTTTAAAATAAAAATAAAAAATTGATAGATTACCATAAACTTAACGTAGTTTAAGTTTAATGACAATGTAAAATTTTGTACACTGTCAACCAATTAGAAACCATCTTAAATATGACTTTTAAAGTAATTATTACAAAAGTCAATAATCTTAACATACAGTACAATCTATTATTTACTAACCTTGTAATAAAACTTTAGACTATGCATTCTAATTAAATTCAACTTAATGTATTAATCTTTTATTTATTTTTATAAACATTATACAACTCTTTTAATTTAAAAATAAAACATTGAAAGGACTTTGAATTTATAAAATTTTAAAGGACTTCATGAATTTTTAAAAAACATTTCACTTTACAAGGCATAATGAAAAAATAACAAATAAATGATAAAATTAGGATAAAGAAAAATAAAATCAATATAAAATTTTTCAATCTTTTAATAGCTAATTAATTTTAGCTTTGTCCTTCAATATAGCATTTCTCACGTATCTAAAATTATACTAGTTCTACATGCATTAACATTTTCTCATTACTGCTCTTAAGTTTAAAGAGTATATTTAAAATTATAGTCTTTGTTAACTAGTAATATTGAAGATGAAATGTCCACTAATTCAATTGAAAATTTATTAAAATGACTATTGAGAAAAAAAAGTAGAGATATTTTTTACCTTATTATAGAGAAAATGTGTAAGATTGTAAAAAAAATATGACCAATTACTCCACTAATATTATTGCCTTTGAAAAAGAGATAAATAAATTATGTGTTGAGAGAAAAAAAAGTTTAAAATGAGATAGTAGAACAATCTTGAAGTTTTGGATGGGATTGTTTGACAGGTGTGGTATTTATACATACAAGTAAAAGTCATACAAAATTCATCGTAATCCAATCTCTAAAACAATCCATTAAAATCAGTATGATTTTGAATACCTGAAGATTTTTTTTAAGTTACAAAAAATATCAATTGAATACATCGGATTTTCTTGTCATCAATAAAAAAATCCTAATGATCTGGATTGAATTCCATATCAATTTTTTTTTTAAAAAAAGTCTAATAAAATCCTAATTGAATACACCCAAAGTTAAACACATAGCATGATCAAACAACCCAAGTTGCAGCACATAAAACGAACCATTCTCAAAGTTATAATTTTTTCACTAACCAAATCCACACGAAACTACGAGAATAATTGAAAAGTTCATTCACACCAATTTCAACATAAAGCATAATCCTCTCTTTGTCACACACACTTCACACTTTAGAAACCAGAAAAAACCTTCACCTTAACGGTACCGCACAGCTCCGGCACCGATTTCCAGTGCGCCGCAACGCTCGCGGCAATGTTTCGCGACAAACCGATGAACTGAACATCGCCGTTCTTGTCGTACACAGCGTAGACGCCGGTGCCGGACGGCAATTCTCCGGAGGGGCCGTCGTTTTCCGGCGCCACCACCACCGCCTCCGTTTCGCCAAGGCTCTTCACGGCCAGCGCCACCACGCGCGCGCGAGGCTTCTCTGAAACGTAAGGTTTCACAGAAATTGGGTTAACGGAGGGTTTTGGTTGGAAATTGAAGAAAAGGGTAGGGGTATTTTGGGGAAAAGAAGAGGATAAACGATTGAAGGAGAGAGATTGCAACGAAGAGAGATTGAGGGTAGCCATTGATGAAGGATCGCGACTGTCAGAGAGAGAAAAAAAGAAGCTATCTACTTAGTTTCAACGTTTGAGTGAGTGTTGCTTCAAAATGGAAACAATTTGGGCCAAAGCCCAATTAGTTTTGGGTTTTCTATTTGCAAAAATTTATTTTCCATGCACTCTCATTTTGCATTTTTGTATTTTTTTTCTTGTAAAACAATATCCTTTTAGAAAACTAATTTCCATTACATATATTTAGATATATGTAAGCATGTTGAAATTAGTTTCCAGACTTCAATTTTATGAAATTCTAGAAAGCAATTAATTTCCAAAAAAAAAAAAATACTAAATTACATTCTAGAGACTAAAATATGCAAAACACAAAAAATAATAAAAACTTGAAACTAATTGATGAAGAAGAGGGAAACATCAGGATTATGAGAGAAGGAGGCATTGAGAGGAAGAGAAGGGGTGTGAATGGAGAGGAGAGGGAGGAAGGAGGAGGGTGAAGGTATTTTTGGAATATGAATAAAAAAAATTGTATGGATAAAAATATTGGGAGTGAAAATAAAATTTTGACACATCATATTCATACACCCCATCATTTTTTTCTTCTCACCACCTACGTGTTTTGTTTTTTTTTTTAGTTTCTTTTATACCCTTTTTCTTCACACCTCCCTCCCTACCTTCTCATCTTCTTCAAACATCTCACTTTCTCTTTTATAAGCATTGTTTTTTGTTGTTCTCTATTGATTTCACTGTGAGTTTTGCAGCTTCATTGCTTCTTCTCCAACAACATTTTGTTTTATTTTTTGTGTCTCCTATATGAAAAAAGTTAATTTTCATTGTATATCTTGACACAATTGTGTCATAATGAAAATTTGTTTTCATTTAAGTATCTTGTCAAAATACTTAATGAAAACTAGTTTCTAGCTATTCTCATTAAAAAATAATTACAAAAGAATAAAGGTGGGAAAATTATAACCTAGGATTTCCCTTATTTTGGTTTAGTTTAAGGCCCAATGGCCTAGTAAGAAAATAAGAAAATTTGAGGGAATAATGTTGTTAACGTGGAGTTGGAAAATTGATGTAATGACATTAGGTTAAATTCATGTTTTAAGTTACGGGTTATTTAAAATCGCCTCCAGAATGCAAATAGTGAATAACGTCAATGATAAGTCAATTTTGATGATGGATTATGTTGAAGGATTGTTTAGAATAATGATTTGATTAGTGATGGTTTTGTTAGTTGTCAACTTCCATGCATGTTGTCCAATCAATTTTTGTTTGGTTGGTCAAAGATTTATTGCCATAGGTTTGTTAATGTTATGATGGTTGTTAGTTTAAGGAATGTTCAGGTCATGAGATGTTCGGTTAGTAACCGCTGAGTGTTAAGTTGCAATGTTTGTATCTAAATTATGAAGTCTTTAAAGCCAAGAACTTGGGTGGTTAGTTATGAATTTTTACTGTTACAATGCATTAAGATGAGTCCATTACCTTTTGAAGATTTTACACCATCATGTTATTCTTCTTTCCCATGAAAGAAGGTCACTCTCACTCTCACACCCTACTTTTAAACATTTCATAATAATTTCCAGGTGCTGAAACATGGGACTTGGGGGTATAATTTCAATTACAAGTTATGAAGTTGTAATTGTAAGGTTGAAAATAACAAATTTAACATACTTACCTTATAATTTAATTTAATTTAAATGCACTCATCTAATCCCAATTTCTAAAAACTTATAAGTTTATTAAATTTTATAATAAGATAAATGATAACTGGTGTTTGATTGAGAAATTTAAAATATAAAATTTTCATTAAAAAAATGTAATGAATGCACTTCTATTATGATTTCCAGTGTATTTTCAATATAAATTTTGATAAAAAGATTATTTTAAATTTCTTAATCAATATCTTAAAAATACTAATAAATAAGATTTCATAATAACTATTTTAAAAATTATATCTAACATTATATTTTATTGGTTAGCAGTCTTTACACTCAAATTACATAGAAATTAAACTTTTTATTTTACATATTTTAATATGAAAATATATATAGAGAGAGAGGATTCTCTGAAATGTTATCCGGTAAGATGTCAAGCATTCTGTGGTGCATATTATGGAATATGGACACATGAAAGAATTTATCACAATGTAACTTCATCTTATAATGAAATAGTAAAAGGATAATAATGCTAAATATGTCAATCAAGTATCATTTTTCAGATGGCGAAGTAATTCTAACTCAAAAGTCAAGACTCATACAACTATTTACGTTTTTTTAAGAATAAATAAATAAAATTGTTGGTACTATCCATCTGATGTCAACTTTCAAGTACATTCATATTTCAAACCATGTACTTCACTTAATTTCAGTAAAGTTTCCCAACTTTTGACAACTATCTTTTCTAATTTAATTTAGAAAATTTACTCAATTTATTTACTCTTTGCTTCTATGCCAACATTTTCCTACTCCTTCTCTTCGTTTCTTAATCCATGACATGATAATCACCATATCCTTAAGTTACTCCATTATCTCAATTTTTTCCTTTCTTAGGCTCAGATGAAGTATATATTAAGATATAAACCCAGCCTCCTTTGTTTGTTATATGATAAAAGTAAAGTTGTTAAGAAATAGTAATTATTGCCAAATGAAAAAAAAGGGGGGGAGGAAGAAAACTGGAGAGGTAAATTTTAATAAAAAAAATATATGTTCTATTATGTTAGTTCTTTTATACTATGATAAGATACTATAGGCGGGTAGATTAATTAATATAAAATTAATTTAATTTAATTAAAAATTTTGAATTTAATTTTAAAATATGCAACTACGTTAAATATTTTAAAAAAAATAATGAATCTATGCCAAAAAAAAAAAATATTCTTGCTAAAATGATGAGTCCCTAGTTCATTTTTAAGGAGTAAAGGAGCTCATTTTAAAGGAACATAAAGAAATAGACTCTTAAATAATTAAAGTCGTTAATTTAAGAAGGGTCTTCATTTTTTTTATGCACTTTAATTATGTGACTTTCTCTTCCTTTTTCATTGCATGACTCATTACAATTTTACAAAACAACTCATTTATACGGGGAGTAAACGGTGAATGTAAAACATTAATTTCTTATATTACTTTTTCTTACACCTTCCACATGTGATATAGTATAGATAAACCCTAAACCCTAAAGCTTTGAAAAGGTGTAAAAAGGGGTAAAATGATGAGACACCCAACAAAGGAGGAAAGTTCAAAAGAAGCTCTTTTTCAAGTGTTTCAAAACAATTATGTTAAACAATCGGAATGTCCCTTAAGTATATGACACAAGCACATTTCCAACTTCCAAGACACATACAACAATTATTGTCAAATGTTTGTACTTCCTAAGAAAAAAATTTGGCTTTAGGTCAGTGAATATAGAACATTGAGAAAGAGATATTGCTAGACACACGTGCGGTAACTCTCATTTTTTATGTTGTCCATTCAAGCTCTTTCTTTATAAGGATTGGTTCAATTCAATTAGTACAACAGACTCACCATGTCTAATATCTATGCAGAACATAACCTAATAAAAAAAAAATATGTGGAAAGATTGTGTAAGAAGGAAAAATGTATAAGAATAATTATTTCTAAGCTGTTATCGACAAACATCTACCAGTTGGTATGAACAAATATGCAATCATGCTAAAACAACCCATGAAAGAGTGTGAACTTGAGAGATTCAACAAACATTCTAATACATCTAACATTTCCCACCAGATATATATTCCTAATGGCCTACATTAGCATAGTGGTTGGATCAATGTACAACTTCCACTCCATGGAGACATAAGACAAACTCAAGATGTTAACCTTCCAAGTCATTTCTTAAACTCAAGTCTCCTATAACGTAGTTTATTCACAACCAAAGCATACTATGCTTTAACTTCACTCCTACTCAAAAAGCTAAAACCCTTTCAAGTCTCAACAATGTCACCATCATTCTGTTGTGCTGTGTATTAGTTCATACTCTTTCTTCCCATATGGCTACCTTTAAGCCTCTGTCACCCCCGTTCCCATGATCCCTTCAGGAACAATGAAGCCTCCCAGAGGAAAGCTTCCTCTGCCAATCATTATCACTACAATCTGTGTTCTTCTCTTCATAGCAGTCTTGTATGCTGAGAGACTAAGTTTCCTAAACTCCAACTCCATTTTCAAGTTCAAAACATGTCCTAGAAAGCCCACAAAATCGAAGTCTAGTAAGTTTAGATTCACAACTGCCATAATACCTCACTCATACAATCTTTGAATTATTTGTTTCTCATCAATTTGGCTCTAATTCAATGATGTCCCACTATGTGCTTGTCCAACAGATGATAAAAAATCTGAGGAAGTGTTTGCAAATGCCTCATGGATTGATGATAGGTTCGATTTTGACCCAGAAGAGTGCAATGTTGCAAATGGAAAATGGGTATTTAACAGTTCATTGAAGCCTTTGTACTCAGATACAAGCTGCCCATATATAGATAGACAATTTTCTTGTATCAAGAATGGAAGAAATGATTCTGACTACCTCCATTGGGAGTGGCAGCCAGAAGATTGCACCTTGCCTCCGTAAGTCTCCACTTCAACATTTTGTTTTATTCATTTTATACTTTTTGCTCATACAAGTGCATCTGTTACTGATGTAAATCACATTTTGAACTTACTATATTTGGTAGGTTTAATCCAGAGCTAGCCCTCAAAAAGCTTCAAGGAAAGAGGCTATTATTCGTAGGGGATTCACTGCAAAGAAACCAGTGGGAATCTTTTGTCTGTATGATCCAAGGTATCATACCTGAAAAGAAAAAGTCAATGAAACGAGGGCGTGTTCATTCGGTCTTCAAAGCTAAGGTAATGACACAATGAGTACTAATAGATGGCACATGAAGAAATTATTATCTAATCCAGAATCAGCATGGTCCAATCAATCTTTATACAACATATAATTGAATTTTATTAACTCTTTGTCCTAACTTAAAAAACTCAACTTAACTAAACTACGTAATAATTTTTTCATAATGTTCAATATGTAACATCATGTAGCTTTTAAGTTAGTTCATAACATAACAGAAATTCTTCTGGTTTTAAATCATGTAATTATCAAATAAACACAAAGAAGAACTAGGAATTTCTTTGAATTGAAGATACTGATGTTGGATATCAGGACACTAAAAAACCAAGGCTGATTCTTTTTTTTTTGTGTTACATTTAGGAATATAATGCTTCTATAGAGTTCTATTGGGCCCCATTTCTAGTGGAGTCCAACACTGACATTCGTATCATAGGAGACCCAAAGAAGAGAATAATAAAAGTGGATCAAATCATGGAGCGTGCCAAAAACTGGACGGGAGTGGATATCCTTGTTTTCAATACCTATGTATGGTGGATGAGTGGTCTTAGAATAAAAGCACTGTAAGTTTTCTTTGAACTTAGCTATCACCAATCTTACCTAAAAAACAGAACTATTTGGTGAATCATCATTGTCTTGGTCTTTTATGTTTTTGGTTCATGATTATTTTCATTTGTCAAAAGTCAGTCCATGACAACATTTGATCTTTAACTAAAATTAGGAAATAGATGTCTAACCTTTAGGTTAATTACTTGCAGATGGGGTTCATTTGCCAATGGAGAAGAAGGGTATGAAGAATTGGATACACCAGTTGCTTACAAATTAGGTTTGAGGACGTGGGCCAATTGGGTTGACTCAACTATTGATCCAAACAAAACCCGGGTCTTCTTCACAACCATGTCCCCTGCACACACAAAGTATGTTTCTCTCTCACTCTCAAATAGTCTTCTATCATAAATTAAGACTTCAATTCTATAAAATGATTATAAAAAACTTTACACGACAAACAACTAGAACTTATCCCAGCTATACTTTTTAAAATAATTAAAATCAATAATTTCACCATACATAAAAATTTATAATTAAATAAACGTGTATACTTTTAATGTATTTGAATTAAATGTATATTAATAGCATATTTGGATGTGCAAAGGCAACTCTCAAACAGAATTTTGAAAACCAATAAGGTGCATCATAATTGGTATAGATAATTGAGTTTGTTATACCATATTAGAACTTCAATTCTTGATCATGGGTAGAAAATATACTTTATTTTGAGAGAGACAAAATCTATTTGAGTGATCTTTTATGTCCAGAAAAAAATTAGTCTCTGACATTTTGTTGAAGAATATCTTTTAATAAGAAAAAGAAAAACAGAATTTTAAGATAAAAGTTTTCAAATATAAAATATCATTTCACTTGAAATTCAATTTTAACCAAAAAATTTCAAAATCAATAGTATTATCTTAAAGTTGTCAAACCTCACCCAAAGACACTAAGTTCTATGTTAAGTTGTTCTGTGAACATTAAAACCCTGAAGTTTAGTGCGGATTAAAACTAAAATACTGATAATTCCAACAATTCAAATGTCATGTTTTCAGAAGTGCAGACTGGGGCCACAAGGATGGTGTCAAATGTTTCAATGAGACAAAGCCAGTAAAGAAGAAAAATCACTGGGGAAGTGGCTCTAACAAGGACATGATGAGTGTGGTGGCCAAAGTCATGAAGAGAATGAAAGTTCAAGTGAATGTCATCAACATAACACAGATCTCAGAGTATAGGGTTGATGCTCATTCCTCAGTTTATACTGAAACTGGGGGCAAAATTTTGACTGAGGAGCAAAGGGCTAATCCACTAAATGCAGATTGCATACATTGGTGTTTGCCTGGAGTTCCAGATACTTGGAATCAAATATTTTTGGCAATGTTGTAACAATTTTTTCTTGGCAATGTTGTAAGAAGGACCTGTGCTTTTGTTTTTTCGTGACATGAAGATGTCAATTATGTAAAGCCATGTGTCCACATTCATCCTTTGTTAGCAATTGTATCATCTTTTGGTATTTTCGTGACATGAGAATATCAATCATGCAAAGCAATGTGTCCACATTCTCCATTGTTAGCATTTTTGTGATATAAATATACATGTATCACAAATACCTGTATGAAGATGCAAGCACACAAACACGAAACATCACAACTAATATTTATGTCACGTAAATAAATGTTATTATTTTTTTGTAAATTAAAAAAATTAAATTTATATAATATAAATATTAATCAGCATCATAAATATGTGATAGTCTAAGGGTACGTAACCATTTTTACATAATTATAAAATTGATTAAAAATAAAATAACTAAAACTCAAATTTTTAAGTCATCAAAATAAATAAATATATATATTTCTCATTAGTTATTTAAAAAAAATGATCATATAAATAAATAAAAAGATATGATATATAATTCTTATTTAATGTAAAAAAAATTAGTATCTCTCAAATTTTATTTTAAGTCTTATTCATTGTTGAGTCAATTCACAGACACTAAGTTATCAAAAAATAATTAATTGCACAAACGGAGGGGCGCCCTTTTTTTACTTTTAATCACAAAAGAGGCAAAAGAAATATATTACAAACATTGTTAAATAATAAATGTATGGATTTTTTTACTGCATAAATGTATGGCCATTGAAAAATGAATAAATTGTGTTTTAACGGAACACTGTTAAGTGAATTTATTGTATTAAAAATATTTTTAGGAAATCATAATTTCATATATTTTAATTAATTTTACACTCTTATAATTGTTTGGTTAAAAATCACATTTTTTTATTAAAAATTAAAAATTCATATAAATAGTATAATAATTAAAATAAATAGTATGATATTAAGAGATAAAATTGTTAAAATAAATAATGACCTATTTGTTCATAAAATACGTAATTTTTTTTTATGTATTTATCTAAATTTTTTATTTTAAAAAATAATAATATGTTCTTTTTTAAGAAAAAATTCATATCTACTTC
>JAMLFT010005191.1:0-18009 GCA_026544285.1 Pachyrhizus erosus | reverse complement strand
AAAATTGACTAATTTAATTAATAATATTAAATTTATTAATAATTTTTATTATTTTTTAAAATTAATCTTAAATTTATTGAAGTTTATAATTTTTTATTTAATTATTTTTACATAATTAATTAATATTTGTTAGTCGATTCTGATAAAAGATAATGTATTTATCTTATTAATTTATAATATTTATTATAAAAATATTAAATATATTTTGATAAAAAAAAATAATATAAAAGATAATATGAAAAGAGTTTTATAAAAAAAAAATTTAAAGAAAAAATCTTATATTAAAAGACCGGTAGACAATCCTTATCAGAACAAAGATTAGAAATGGGAATAGGAGTTTGAATATGTGTGAATGTTTGAGTATTTGTGAATATTTATTAAAATATAAACTTTAAAGAAATAGATAATTTAAAATATCTTTATACTAAAAATAAACCATTTTAATATATATATATTTGCACCAAAAGTAAATAAAAGAAACTTGTTTTATATATAATTAAAAATATTAATTTTAAATCGTAAGCACTCAAAACCTACTTCCAGACCTGCTAATAATTAGATAGAAAAAAAAATCTACTTTATTCTTAAATATCTATTAAATTATTTAAATTTAATACGTAACATATTTTACTGTAGATATCAACCGGTATAGATTATTATTATTATTATTATTATTATTATTATTTACCGTTCCTAAGCAAGACCTTACATTATTTCAAAAGGAATAAGATGTTCTTAACTTGCATAGCTAACATAACTTGTACGAGATCAGCGAGCTGGGGCATTTTTGGGTCTTACTTTATTTTGGGGGTTGTTAAAATTGTGTTCAATGATTAAAGAATTTAATGTGGAAAACGTAGAAATATTACTGCATGAACGAGAAAAAGTGATTGAAGTTAAATATAATAAATTTGATGTTTGTCGGCAGGCAAGCCAATTGCTGAACTTTCAAACATGTATACTGATATGTTTATTCTTCTTCTGTTCTTCTTCTGTAACCATCAATTGCTTTTTCTCATTCATGCATTAATATTTCTACGTTTTCCACATTAAATATTCTACTTGTCGGTCCTACTGCCTTAGATTTTGCTGTCTTTCTATGTTAATTGTTATTTTTCATTTTTCATTTTTCATTTTTCATTTTTCATGCAAAATAGTATCAGATGGTTTGCCTTTAAATCGTCTATATGTTTATCCTGCAGAAGAACTGTTTTGGGTCGGTCATTGAATTGAAACAACCATTTCCACAACAAATAATAATAATAATAATTGCTTCTTTTGAATTACTTATCAAATAAAATATATTTTCTTCATGTTTCTTGAATAGGCTTAAAATATTTTGCCTTGGTCCAATAATTAATAATTAATTAAGATACAAAGTGAAGCTAATTTCCTACGATGACAAATTCAGGGTATTTTTTTATATTAACAAATATTTAGATTTTTTTTTTCTTTTCAGGGGTTTTCTTATACCGTTACATGTTTTATTATAAATTTTATGTTTGACATGTCTTTATCATATTTGAAGATTTACATTTAATTTATTAAAATTTAGATTTAGATTTTTTTTATACATAAAAACCATAATCGAAATATTAATCATATAGTTAAAGAATTAAAGTATTTATCATTTTAGATTTTTGTATATCGATATTATAAAATTATTTTTTAAAAAGGATTCTTGTAATTTTTAATTTTGTTTATTATTATTTTATTTTAATTCTTGTTATATATTTATTTGTTTCTGTTTTAATTTCTATTATTTTATAATAATTTTATAATAATTTTATAATAACCAAAACTAAAAAAAATAATATGTTAAAAGACTAAAAATATATTTAAAATTAATTGTCACTAAGAAATTAGATGATACGTTACTTGAATATATAAAAAAAATGGTATCTGCTCCATAATGAGTGCAAGTATAAATAACAAAGGCTTCGTAGAAAAATCTTACCATGCCAATAATATAAATAAAATTATGATATTGACTTAGCTATAAAAGAAAAAGGTTTTTATCTCTTAGAATATGTTTGGTAAAGAAAAAAATAAAAAAATAAAATAAAAGAAGATAAAAATATGTAAAAAAATAGGGTAAAAATTAATTTAAATCTATTTTAACAGGGTAATAGTTTCGGATTCTTATTATCATAAAACATAGTTCAACTAAAAAATAACACACACTAAGGATTTCGCTAAAATATATTGAGAATATAAAAAATGTTTATACACTCATTAAATTATAATTTATTATATATAATAGAATTATTAACTTTTTGTAATAATTACTTAAAATCCATACTCTTTAATGTATTGGTGACAAAATTTAATGATAAAAATTACTTTTTCATCATTGGCATTACAAACATTTTAGAGACAAAATTCTAAAAAAACACATAAATTGTTTAGTCACTAATGTTAAGTTTTTTTTAGTGATACTCAAATAATTTTTAATTGATTGACAATAAAAAAAATTACACTAAAAATATATAAAAATTAAATTCTAAAATTAGTTTAATCTATATTTAATTTGTTTTAAAGATGAAAATTAATTTAACGTTAAATGACATCCTAAATTTTATAATGGCTTAAAATATGATACTTGATTCATAAATAAAATTAATTAACTCAAATTATCTTTTGGTTATAATTATTCCAACGCAAACTAAATTTGTACGATTCAAATACATGAAAATGAATGGCATTAGGAGGAATTAGGCGATCAGACCAAATAATAAAACTAACTAGATAAAAAATTTATTGTGGAACACAAAAATAAAAATAAAATTGTAATAAGGAAAAGATCACCAAAAAAATTAAAATAACACAATATATTGATTCGAATTGAATCCAAAATATTTGAACAGTTAACTGGTGACATCAAACTCAACATCGGTGTGATTCCAAAGGCAATTCTGCTTCATGTTCAACATGTCTACTACACAACCAACATGTTTCAGGTCTGTGGCCTGAATTAATGACCTTAATCCATTATTCACGTTCTGTGCAGGATCTATTTATCACACTTTTTTAGTTTTATGGAGGGGAAACATTCTTTTAACAATTAAAGTAGACAATAAAAAAAAATGTTTCTTTACTTTTAGAGTATATTTTTAAGATGAGTGTAAAGAAAAAATAAATAAAAAATGATACATGAATTGTTAATTTTTTTAATATTTTGTAACTGTTTCTGGGCTGGCCAATCTGGTTTACGGTACTTAATGTTTCCAAAATATCCATTAATCTCAATCAATGGGAGCTACAATCACGTGTCCATTTGCATCTGTTTTATCTAAAGCTCATAGGCAAACTTACACAAGTTTTGTAGGCTTATATAAGAAAACGTTAACTGAACGCTACAATTCCTTGTAGAGACCTACATAGGGTGTCAAGCAAAAGCTTTGATCAAAGCTTTGAGATCCATTAGAGGGATTTAGAAAGCTAGAAGATTTATTGCAATGGCTTGGAGGATCATGAAGAATTTAATGGACTTAAAGATTATGGAAGAAAAAGGTATGAAATGGATTAAATTGATACAAATAAAGTAAGAATATAGTTATTAAAGTTCAGTTTTAGGCTCACCTATAAAAAAAATATTTGTTATTATTTTTTATAAAATAAAAAAATTATATATATTGGTAAAATGACTTAACATATACTTTTCTCATTTAAAAAAAAATATATTTCTCTCCAATTTTGTTTTTGTTCTCATGTTGCACTTTTGAATAGTTTTATGCCTTTTTGAATTCTCAAGTTTTGGATACAAGATTAAGTGATTAGGATCCACACATAAGTTCAATATTGTATAAATATACTTATGAACATTTTATTTTCACAATTTTGAATGAGAATTTGGATTAAACTTTCTCAAAAGTGTAAGTTGAGCATTGCTCCTCTTTTGGTTCTCCGATTGAACTTGCTTGAATTTTATCAATTACTTCTAAACATTTGTGGAGAAACCACAATTAGCTTATCATTTTTCTTTGATTGAATGTGAAACTAGTTTGATCCTTAATCTTCACTGTTCTTTTACTTAATTTGTATTTTTGTTATTGATTATTGTAAATCTATCATTGAATCATGTTTTCCTTGGTCTAAATTGATTAATTGTGATTTTCCTACATTTGTGTTCTTTGCATTCTTTGTGTTCTTCAGGTTTTCTATAAAAATTCTAAAAATTTCATTAGTTAATCCTGTTTATTCTTATGCTACTAATGTTCAATTGTTATATGACCATTTATTTTGAAGAGATTGTCATATAGATACATGTTTAACACTTATACAAATCAAATGAAGCTTTAAATGAGATTTAAGTGTTTTTGATTTTTTTTATATTAAAAAATTTATTCATACGTGGTTTTGAGGATTCTTGTTTATGAAAGCTGTTTGATTTAGAGACATTTATCTTAAATGAGTCTGAACCAATTAAGCAAAAACAACGTAATAATGGCTAAAAAATCAATTAAAAGAAAAAAAAAAAGAAAAAAAGAATTTGGCACAGACCTAGTAATAAATGTGAAGATTACAAGATCTAAAGCGTAATAAAAAATGCCATTGAGTTTTAAGTCCTTTTTCTTTGTGAGTGTCTTAGATTCGAAGTTATAATTACATTTTGTTATTTGGTGCTTGTTATTACCTTTATTAATTAGTCTGTGTCATTCTTTTGTCATTAATTGTTTCATATTTGTTAAATTAACATTCCTTTTGAGAGTGTTGATTTCTTCTTTGTTTTTGAAATTTTTTGAGTTGTGTCTTATTGGATTTATCTTTTTGATTTCTTGAGTAGCAACTCCAGTTGTGAATTTGTTTCATATTTCATATTGGATTGTAGTCTTTTGTTTTGAATTAACTTGATTTTTTTTAAAAAACTTATAAAAGCGACTTGAATGGTAAAAAATAAGAATGAACATTACATAAAAAGCCTAATGTAAATAAAATACAACTATTTACATCAGTGAGTAAAACACAAGAATCTCCAACATTAAGCGAAACACTTAGTGAGTAAAGAAGTTCTTTACATTATTTTTTATTTTTGCTAACCTTTGTTTATTCATTTGGATATAGTGAGTTAACCAATGCAAAACTTCAATAATATCACATAATTAGAAATAATATGTTCAAAATGATTAAAAATATTATTTTAAAATAATATTTAATCTTATTAAATAAATTCAAAATTATTAATTATAATGAATAAAAATACACAATTAAAGTAAGTGTGAACATGGTATTTTCAATAACAAAATTCAATGCTCAAATTTAAATAATTATAAAAATATATTTATTATATTTTGTTAATGTGTACATTTTATATAGATAGATATTACATAACTGTTATTACTTTGAAAACAAAAAGAATAATAATAAATTTTTAATAAACTTAATATGTTCTAAGATAACGTATGCTCAATTAAAAAATAATCAATCGTTTAGCTTAATTTTAATATAATTATAATTTATATGTGAATAAATATTTTAAAAATTAATAATTTAATATATGTAACTATTTTTTTTTAATATTAGATACAAATATTAAGATATATATTGAAATGAATTGTGCATCACACTGGTTTAAAATCTAATTGGGGTGCATTTGAAAGTGAAAATTGTAGCCTCCAACAAATAATAACAATCCACAACCGTGTCTTGCCTTAGTACATATTAACCTTCATTTTTATGTCTTGCATTATGATATGTATATACATAGCATTTAATATAATAAAGAAAAAATTAAATGAGGATAGATAATTTTTTTACATCAAAACCATAAACTTTTTCCTTTTTAAAAAGAAAACTATTAAACCCAAGGGCAAAAGCATGCACACAGTAGTTAACCATACAATTTTGTGACTATAAATGCAAGCCTGAGTACTATACTACACACCTCACTTAGACCTGTACTTATTCAAGTACTAGATTTTAATCTAGTGCGTTGCACAGACTTGTTTAAATTAGATATTTTTTTATAGTTTTATTTTTATTTATTACTTTTAAATATATCTTCATAAATAAATTATAATTTTTTAAAATATTTTTTATATGCAATATAATTATATTAAAAATTAAGAAAAATAATTTATTATATTCTTAATTATTTAATTATCAATTGCGAATAGCCTAGAATCTTGACACATCTGGCACCTTCGATTAACAATATCTTGAGTCCCAATATCAACACCTCATACTCAGTCTGATTATGAGAGCAATCGGCTGGTAATTTGCAGCTAAAGTGTCTAGTTTGGTCAGTAGGTCTTGTAATTATCAATGCAGCTCCTATGGCAGAACGGGTCCTCGAGCCATAAAACAACAGGATCCATGGCTTGAGGCATATATATGCTAACTGACCATGAAAGGGATCGAGAGGATCTAGGAAAGGATGTTGTGCCACAAAATTGGCTAACGCTTGACCCTTGATAGCTCTTAGGGGCAATTAACTAAGAGAGAATTCACTCAACCTTAGAGCCCACCTCAGTAAACGTCCCTGTAAAGTAGGCTTATTTAATAAATATTTAACCACATCAATTTTGCATACTACATATACCTTTTTCAACAATTAACATTCTAATATGGTACAAGTGAAATACAACGTCAAACATAGCTTCTCAATAACCGTATATCTACATTCAATATCTATTAAAAGTCTACTTTGATAATACATGACTCTCTTTGTACCATCTTTGGCTTTTTGTCCTAAGAGCAGCCAATAGATTCCTCTACAATCAAAATATATATAGTTTTAGTCATCCGCCACCTATTGGCAGAGTTAATACTGGCGGTGAAGCCGGTGCTTGTTTGATCTAGTCAAATGCTTCTTGTTGCTCTTTTCCCCACACAATCTTTTCTTGTCTCTTTAATCGTAACTATGACACCTCAATTTGAACTATATTTTCAATTAAAAAGAAACTCTAATACCAGCTAAATGTGACATCTCAAATTAACTTCTCTCTTTATAATTAATTATCCTTTATTGAGTTTATTTTGTTTTATTCAAACATGTTTCATACACTTTAATAAAATGACATTCCTCTACCATTAGTGCATTTCATTCATGTCATAGTCACAAGAAATAATAAAAATAATGGAGTGTCAATATACAGACTATAGGTGCCAAAATAATAAAGTTTTTCAAAAAGAAAATTTACGATGCTCATATATAAAAAAATGACTTAGTCTATCCATACATAGTATCCTAGTCAAAGTAGTAGTAATAAATCCTGTTATATATGTAACATCCTCAAATTTATAAATAAGAAATTGAATAATTTAAAATAATTGATATTTGTGTTTAATAATTACTTGAGAAATAATAACTAAACAAAATAAAAATAAATAAACTGTAGACTAAGAAATAAATATTACAAATGATTTAATGATAAGAAAACTTCTCAAAATGGTAAAAAAAATAAAAAAAAATTGGAGAAAATTCAAAATAATCAAAAATAGGTAGAAAATGTTGGAGTTGACCAAAAGTCAACTCATTAATGGCAATTTTGTAAATATCTAGTAATTAGAAAAAATAGATTAAGTCTAAACTAGTTTAATTAATGTCAAGGTTTAATACTTAGGTAGCCCATGTGGACGAAGATTAAGCCTTTTTTAAATTCCACTTAAGTTTGACTGACCCAAGCAAGGACTTAATTAAGGCCTTAACTATCAAGATTAGCTTAATCTTAACCTAAGGTGAGTCGTATAAAAGGACCCACAAACTGCTGCCCCTTTTCTCAAACTCTTCATGTCGTCAACACCTCTCTTTAATACATCAATTTTTTTTTCTACATTGCAGCCCCTTCCACAATCTATAAACCTCCATACCTCTCCTTCTAACTCTATTCTTGAGTTCCCAAGCTCCCAACCTAGCAATTGTTTGTGAGGCAGCAAGGAGAAGGAGGAGAAGAACCATTCTAGGTATTGGTTGGAGGTTCTATTCATAAAGCTTTTGTGCAAAAAAATTTGTGTGCCTTCCACTAAGGTCAAGAGGAGTTTTCTTGTTCATTCTAGTCATTTTTCTACTCTTTTTGTGAAGGGAATGAGGCCCTTAATTTATCTCTGGATGACTAGAATCTATTTGGTTAAATTCATATGTGTATGGAAGCTAGAAAAAATGGCAAAAAGTTTATTGCTATGTTGTGTCGTTTTGATTTATATGTCCAATTTATGTGTCTATAATGATGAGAAAAGTATGTGCAAATATTCTATGATGAATGTGTGGTTAGAAAGGGCTTGAATAATGGTTTAAAATGTGAGTTGTGATGAAAATGATAACTGAATTGTGCACTCTACTTGTACCCAAAAAACAGAAGATATCTTGGTGTGTTTCAATGTTTTGGATTGATTATGGATGTTTGAAAAATTGTTGGACCTCAAACTATGCTAATATACTGTATAATTAAGATATAAAATCATTCAACCAAGCAAGGAAACCCAAGGATAAATCGGAATAAACTATTGAAAGTGAACTTGAAAACTATTGAAAAAACTGAAAAATGGCTCACTTAGGAAATTTATTTAGGGTGGGATAAATTTAGTTTTGGACTATAATAATTTTTCTTAGGACCCTTAAGATGTTATTAACATGTAAAAGTTTCAGAGAGATTGGACTAAAGAATAAAAAGATAAAAATAAATTAGTGGAGGTGGTTCTATGGAAAGGAAAAACTGGAACAACAAGGAGAAAAAATCAAAATTAATTTGTGTGACTGATTTGGCCATGTTTAAATTTAATTTTTGACATCTAAAAACATTGTGTGCCAATTAAAAATGGATAGGAAGGAAAGAAAATAGGTTTTGATATTTTTAAAGGTAAGAAAAACATTTTATGTGAAAACCAATACAATTGAAAGAGATTTTGAAAACTATATTAATTAGAAAATATTTATGACCTGAAACCTGGAAATTTAATTTTAAATTCCAATTATAAAGATGTAGAAAAAAGTCCCACTCAATTTGGATTTAAAATGAAGTAGTTATACATTTTTAAAGGATGTACTAAACTTTCTAGAGGGTGAAAAATCAAATTTTTAAAATGTATTTATTTGGAGCGAATTGGGGTATGAAATTAATTTTATGAGATGAAAAATTTAATTATAAGAATAATAAAAAAGTTTCACTGAATTTGGAGTTAAATTGAAAGATAAATGAATTTTTGAAGTTTACACGTATATCATAATTTTAAGCGAAATGTCAAAATTTGACCTTGTTGAGTCGACAATATTTTGGGACAAGAAAATGAGTTATTTAGTGGAAATTTAATTATGAGAACATGAAAAAAAAATTCCCATATCAGATTTAAATATAGGGAGAAACAAATTTTTCAAGAATAAACAAATTTACAAAAATTACGCGTAGCGTTGTTTGTCAAAAAAAATTTGAAATAATTTTAAAATCTCAAGTAAAAGGTATTTTGAAAGTCTTTTTGAGTCTTTTTAAATATAATGGACTTTCAAATAAAATTAAAAGAGATTGCATAAAAATTTATCATCACATGAAATTTTGACGTAACACGTAAACTCAATGAAATTTTAATTAGAAAAACTCGATTTAGATTATATAGAATTGGAGGAAATGTGAGAAGACAATCTTACAAACTAAACTCTTGATGAATTCCAACACCCTAAACCTAATTAGATGAATTTTAGGATGAGTAGGAACAAATTAAAAAAGGCGACTTTCCAAAGTTGTCAGAAGAATGAATTGATTGATGTTGTGAAGGAACCGTTGTAGCCAATGAGACCACCCAGATGAGTTGATAGAGTCTTAGTAGATGAGACTTTATTTAATCACCTATGACAACAGAGGTGAGTGTGGTATTGAAATTGTGAAAAGTGTGAATGTGCTAAACTTGATTAATAGACGAATTGATGAGTTTGCAAAAATTGATAGGCGGTGAGTCTCAAGAAAGTCGATGATTTGTGAGGTCGAAGTGCCTGTGGTCATAGGACCTGATGAGTTATGGCCAAAGGGCCTGATATTGAGATGAGCATACGATGACTATGTTTATGTGATAGCCGATGAAGGTAAATTTTTCCCTTGTGATAAGTTAATCATGTCAATACTAGCAATTTCACCGAGACTCGATCGCGATGGTGATGGAGGTAGTGGATGATTATTACGATAAAGCCATGTGTGAGGAATTTAAGATCAGAGATTGCATGGGTTGACTACAGAATGATATCTAAGGAATGTTCATAAGCTTAAAGAGTCTTAGGGGATAGTGTTAAGGTGCCAAGTTGTGATAACTCTAAGGGTGAAGGGACTCACGTAACTGACTTGGCTTCCCTAACAAATATGGAGCATTACCATGGTTAGTCAAAAGTATGCTAATTCGAGTACCAAGTAGGATGTAACTCCCAATAGTCACTCGAAAGAAAATAATGATGAATATACGTTATGTAAGACCTTTGTGACTTGGAAGGTCAAGAGGCATTGTGGGCCCAAAAATACATCTAATAGTGAAGTAAATAGGACACGACAGTGAGAATGCGAGTGAGTAAGTACGTCTTGTACGTGTGATTATGGACTCAGTTTGGACAGAAGACTCACTCCTTACATCACCATTTTTTTCAAATATTGATGTCAAGAATTTCCCGGTCGATCTTCCGCCTGGCAGTGCAGCCAATCAAGGGGTAGTGGGTCCACAACCCACTATATGAGGAGGATCCATCTAAGGGATCTACATAGAGGAAGAATATGATGTACAACTCACAAGGTAGATATACATATGTGTATGTATGTATATGATAGAATTTACTATCATTGCTCTAACTAAGATACTGTGTATGGATAGACTATGTCATTTTTGCATATGAGCATTGTAAATGATCTTCTTATAAAGACTTGTGTAGATGATTTTTTAAACATTAAATTGTTTTTGGAAACCTTTTCTTTCAAAGACGTTTATTTTGGAAGTTCAAACAAATTTTGTAGAATTTGTTAATAAGAAATATATCGAGAAATGTCTTTGTAAAGTGAATGAAGTCATAGTTAAAGGAATCCAAATAATTCAAGATGAAGGTTAATGTGGTTTATAAAAGGGAAGATAACTTAAGGTGTCACAATATACACATATATATATATCTACCCTATGAGTTGCACATCATCTCCTCCTTCTATGTGGATCCCTTAAATGGATCCTCCTCCTATAATGGGTTGTGGACCCATTGACCCTCGATGGACTGCACTGCGAGATGGAAGATTAACCTGTAGAATCTCAACATTGGTATCTGAAAAAAAAAATGTGGATGTAAGGAGTGAGTACTCTTTCCAAACTAAGTCACACAATCACACATATAAATGCTCTCACTCACTTTCATCCTCATTGTAATGTCCTATTTTAGTTCACTAATAGTCATATTTTTGGGCCCACAATGCCTCTTAGCCCTCCAAGTCACAAAGGGCTTACATAATGTATACTCATCATTATTTGCTCTTAGGTGACAATTGCTAGTACATATCCTGTTTGGTACTCGAATTAGGATGCTTTCTACCAACCATGGTAATGATCTGTATTCGTCGGGGAAGCTAAGCCGATTAAGTGAGTCCTTTTGCCCTCAGAATTATCAAAAATTATTAACTCAACATAACCCCTAGGACTCTTTAAGCCTACACACATTCCTCAAAAACCATTTTGTAGTCAACTCATGTAATGTCCAATCTTAATTTCCTCACACACAAATTTATTGTAACAATCGTCAACCACCTCTATCACCATTGCAACCAAGTCTCAATTATATCACTAGTACTAACACAATGACTTTTCATAAGGATCTTTGGCCATCAATCATCAAGTCCTGCGAACACAGGCACTTTAGCCTCACAATTCATCAATTTTCATGAGACTCATCGCCCATCAATCACTGCATTTCCATCGGCTCATTCATTCATTGAGTTCAACATATTCACATGGTAACAACTTTCATATCATACTTATCTATGTTGTGAGAGATGACCAGGCAAAATCTCCTTTAATGAGATTCCATATCAATTCATCTAGGTGGTCCTATTGGCAACAACAACCCCTCCTCAACAATAGTCAATCCACTCTCTTGACAATTTTTGGAAGGTGTCATTTTAATTTACTTTTATGTGTTCTATCAATGATCTAATTAGGATTTTTGTGTCATAACTCAGTGTAAAGTTAGATTTTAAGATTCTCTCCTCACATTTCCTCCAATTCTATATGGTCTACGTCATTGAGTTTTTGGATTGTAATTTTATTGAGTTTTTAGGAAAATCTTTTCAAATTTGATTTGGAAGTCCATTATAATTAAAAAATACTCAAACACACTATTAAAATGCCATTTACTTTACGATTTGAATCATTTTACAAATTTTTTGAAAAACAACATTACGTGTTATTTTCCGTTGCATAGTTTTTGTAAATTCATTTGTTCTTATTTGTTCTAAATCTGAATCTTATGAGACATGTTCCCATATTTAAATATTTAAATTTTATAACTAAAACTCAGAATTCCTTGTCAAAAATCACTCTCAACTTTTTCCAATAAGAATTGGTAAGTTTTTCTATTTTTTAAAATGTTAGTTTTCTTATAAACATTTGTTTCATCTTTAAAAATTTGTTTCTCTTTCATTTAAAATATGATTTGAGTGAAATTTTTTGTACGTTCTTATAATTAAATTTTATATCCCAGCAACTAGATTTCCCATTCAAATTTGTTTTAGAACACTCTCCTTTTTTTTAAATTTCAATTGAGTAAAACTTTCTTCTACACCTTTATAATTAAGTTTTCAAACCAATTATCCAAGTTCAAGTCCAAATACCTTACCAATCAATGCAGTTTTAAAATTTACTCTTAACTGGACTAGTTTTCACACAAATTGATTTTCATATTTTTAAAAATGTCAAAAATTATTTTCTTTTATGCCTACCTATTTTCTCTTGTCTCTTTATATTTCTTGATGTCAAAAATTAATTTTTCACATCGCCAATCCAGCCATAAAAATTAGTTTTAAATTTTCTCCTTATTGTAACAAAATCCTATTTTTTGTAAAACCACCTTCACAAACTTATTTTTATCATTTTATTCCTTAATTCAAACCTTACAAAATTTCTACCAGTCATTACCAACATGTTAAGGGTCCTAAAAGAATTATTCTAAAGCTTTATACAGTTCTAGATAAATTTTTAAAGTTTGAGCCGCTCGACAAATTCTATTTTTTGTTGCAAAAATAGATTGGTAATC
This sequence comes from Pachyrhizus erosus, assembly GCA_026544285.1. Lineage (NCBI taxonomy): Eukaryota > Viridiplantae > Streptophyta > Magnoliopsida > Fabales > Fabaceae > Pachyrhizus > Pachyrhizus erosus. The sequence goes on along the minus strand of JAMLFT010005191.1, from coordinate 4,811 downwards.
CAACTAAGGAAACAAGCAATTATATCACATTTTACACCATCAAATAAAAATTTTCTAGCCACACAATCAGCAAAAAAATATTTGTACAAGCTTCCTACATCATTATAAGCATGTATAATCAACATAAACATTGCAAAAACACAAAATAACATCTAGTACTCAACTCATTTTGTGTGCTGCCATATATATTTGAAAATCATCATATAAAATCCAGTCAACCAAGGAAAAATTTTAGGGCTTGATTTCCTTCATATAATAGATGAAAATAGACTAAAATGGTTTAGGAAAACTCCTCCTTACCTAGGTGAAGACTCAAGAATTTTTCTGCACAAACTTGGTAGGTTGTAGGTGTTGTTCCAACAGCAACCAGCCACACTTCTCCCCTTTGTGTGGATACCATGCAAACTGCGAAGGCTTAGGAGGTTCACCTACTACAAGAGGAGAGGTAGGAGAAGAGGTAGAAGGATTGGGAGGTGAGTATGGTGGCTAATAAGCAATAGAAAAATTTGTTTCATGGAGAAGAAAGAAGCTTGATAGCGCAAGGGAGAGAATGAGAGTCTAGCTGTATTATGGGTCCTTTTATAAGACCTATACTAGGTCAAGATTAGTCTAATTAAGTGATTAAGGTCCCTAATCAAGCCTATAAGTGGTCAACCAAGCTTGAGGGAGGCTTATGACCCAATTTTTGTATAAATGGGCCTTGAAATCACTAATATGGTGTGTTAAATTAATTAACTTTAGTTTAGACTTATTTTATTTTATTTTTCTGATTACCCAATATTTACATAAATGCCATTAATGAGTTAACTCTAGTCAATTGCAACATTTTCCACCTATTTTTTATTTTTTTTTTGAATTTTTTCCTATTTTTCTTCCTTTTATTTTTCTTATTATTTTAAGTGGTTAAAACATCATTAAATCACATTAAATATTTATATCTTTCTCCATATTTTATTTATTTTAATTTTGGTTAAATATTATTTCTTAGACAATTATTAAATAAAAATATAAATTATTTCAATTTATTGAATTTCCCATTCTCTAAAAATTGAGGATGTTACAGTAACAGAAGTGAAAATGCCTTCATTTTGTCAGTTGAATTAGTAATAAATTGCCTTAAGAAGTTGATCTTTCCCATGAGGCTTTATAATTCTTTCTTATTGCGTGGAGTGGCTATGTCTAACATAGCCTTGGCTTTGTTCTTGCTAACTTTTTTTGATGAATAAGGAATTTGGGAAAATGGCTACTTATAATGTGAAAAGCACGTTTTGTAGGGTTCATCTTAAGCCCATGAAGCTACATTCTTTTGGATGCTTGCTATAGGTCTTGCAAGTGTCTAACAACATCCTATAACTATACCACTACATCATCAATATAAACTTCCATATTTTTGTTAATTGATTCATGGAAAATTAAGTTCATGGCTTTTTGATAGGTAGCCTCTACATTCTTGAGTCCAAAGGGCTTTACTACCTATTCAAAAATACCAATGGCTCTTAGGTACCTAAAGGTTGTTTTGTGAACATCCTCTTTAATTATAAATATTTTATTATAACCTTACTAGTCATCCATAATGGTCAGTATTCCATTAATAGTTGTAGACTTGACTAATGATATCACTCATTAAAGTGCTATCAAAATTTCTAAACTCTCCAAAAATATTTGTAATATTTGTAATATTTATATTAAACTTTATTTTGAAATTAGGGGTCGATTGGATTTGGGTTTAAGCAAAAAAAAAAAAGATTAAGGTTGAAAACAATTTCAAGAGAAACCCAATGATCCATTACTTTGGTAAATTATCATGGTTCTATAAAAGATAAAACAAATCCATGAACATGAAATCAATTTGAAATCATGAGATTATTATCATTTCATATTCATTCATCAAATTTTGGCATACAATCATGTTTATGAATTTAGATAAATTCAAGAATCATTTCAAATTAACATAATCAATTAATCAATTATTGTGTAAAGATTAATTTAGAAAATTGAAAAGATAAAAGAGGAGAAAGCTTGATTCATAAATTTGAATATTGACATAATAGAACCCAAACTTACCTAGGGATATGAATTTTTGGATTAAAATATGATTAGCCTTCCATAAATATCACTATAGCAAACTTTTCAAGGAAAAATGAAAAGGGAAAATTATTGAAGGAAGATAGAGAAACATATTTGGAGAGAAGATAAAGTAAAACACCTAACTAACTAGCTTCAATTAATGCAATGATGATTAGTTTGTTACAATTACATATAGTTATAGTGTGATTACAAATGTGAATGCAATACAAATCTAAACAAAAATATTTACAATCTTCCTATAGAAAACATAAACAAATGTTGATGGATTAAAAAGTTAAGCCCAAAATAAAATTTTGAATCTTCAAGCATAGGTGGTAACTTCAAGTTAAAATTTGACCCCTTATTAATTAAAAAAACAATTCTTGAAGGGCATGTTAAATGTAACATCCTCTTTTTGATATAGAAAAATTATAAATTTGAATTAGAAAATTTGTCTTTCTTAATTTTAATATTTTAGTTTAGTCAAAATAAAGTTTAGAATTGTATATCCTATGAGGAAATATTATCTAGTAGATAATATTGAAAGAGAGAGAGATTTTAATTAGTTAATTCAACTAAGTTAAAAATCAACTTAGCTAATAGAAATAGCTTAATTTTATGGATTTTTGATGTTTTAGATGAAATAAATATAAAAGAAGAAAAGAATAAAAATTAGAAAGTCAAAATCTAAGTTTTTAGAAATTAAAAATAATTTTTTATGAATTAAATATAAATAAATAAATATTTAAACAAATAAGTTTTATCAAATAAAATAAATAATTAGTGGAAGAAAATATACAACCAATAAGGGAAAAATATAAATTAGTTTATAGGATTTTTAGAAAAAATTAGAAATCAAAAATAAAATTTTTAAAATTTAAAATAGAAAATGAAAAGAAAAAGAAAATAAGAAAAGAAAAAGGAAAAACAAATATGTGGCAAGGCTGGGTTCAAACCCAAGCCCTACAGGAATAGAAAGAAAAGTGTACCTCTAACCAACTATGCTACCCATCGTGGGTAGCATAAAAATGAATCATTTAATATAAAAGGCTTAAGTGTAGGAATAACTAAGGAAAATAAAACGCGAAGTGTAAAATGGTTGTGGGACAGATTCAAAAGAAGGCACACTAAGGTTGAAGAGGAAGTTAGGATGCAAGGATTTCCATTTGACCGCTAGGCCCATTGTTGTTTATTTTTACAAATTAATGATACTTAAGCTAGCTTTAGAAACGTAGATTGCCATTGAAGCAACTCATTCACCTCCTTCAACCTTGAGTCGGTTTATGCTAAAATGTCGTCTTGCCATCCTGCAACTTTGTGGCTGTCCTAGTGACCTTCACCCATACCATTCACATTAAATAAAACAAAACAATGAGGTCAAAGGACACTGTAAAAGGGGAGCATCAAAGGTTGAAGATGACAAAAATATAGAAAGAAAATTCAAAAAATTCCCCATGAAAACGAATCTTATTTCCTTGTTTTTATATCCATATCGCTTCATCTTGAAGTAAGCTTCACTCTGGTCCAACTAATTGAAGCAAAAGGGAAGAATAATCGAGCTTTTGCATCGTCACCAGAGCTATGCTGGAGCAGTTTACAAATTTGTTGGAAATTCAAAATTAAGGTAGGAGCAGTTATTTTTTCTTCGAATTTGATTGTTAGAATTATTGTAGGTTGTTTGAATTTGAATTTAGGAAAGATTAGCATGTTGAGATAGACAAATTTGTGAAAAACAAATTGAAACCAAAAAGCTTAAAAACTTGAGATCGAAGAATTCAATTCTTCTTATTTAAGCCATTTCTAATAAAATTTTGGGTCAAGTAAACTTCGTTGATGAAGTTCAAAGAGTTCTGGTTACAAAATTTTACAAAACCATTAGGAAATGTTGGAAATTGAGTATGAACAGATTCTTCATTTTTGTTCTTGCTCCTACCTTTTTAATTTTGCTCGAACCCAGTATAAACTTTGTAAAATGAGTAATTCTAACTTCATATGAATTAAAATTGATAAAACAAACTCAGTTTAGGAAGAAGAAGAGAAATTAGGAAGTTTAAAACTTGGTTCAAGCCAAATAGACTCTTTGTTTCAAAGGATGAAGAAGAAGAAGGTAAAAGTTATCATTTTGCCCCTAAGGGTGAAACTTACTAAAATACCCCCAAGTTAGAAAATTTAAATTTTTTATTATTTATCTTGTTTTAAAGTTGGAAGAATTTTACAAAAGATATTTAGCAGATATTCATGATAGTAATTGAGAATCAATTTGATACAAATTGAAAAGCAAGGCATTTTTATTAATTTACCAAAATACCCCTAGTTGAAAAAAATTAAAATTTTAATTGTTTTGTTATTATAAAATAGGACAAATATAGACAAAACATTCTACATATGAACCTAATGTAATTATATCATTCCTAGTATCAGAAATATGGTAAAATCCTTAGAAATTATATTTTTACTAAAAATGATCAAAATACCCCTATCTTAATAAATTAAAATTTTTTATTGATTTGGTCATTCCAAATCAAGGGAAAAAGTGACCAAAGTATTCTCTAATAATATTATATATTTTTATGACATTTACAAAGTAAAAAATGTGATAGGGAATGCTTAAAAGTAAATTTTTAAGAAATGAATAAAATACCCTGTTTATGAGAAAATTACTAAAACACCCCTTTATAGAAAATTATCCAAATTGACTTCAAACTAAGATTCAACATCTTATTGGGTAAACATCTTCAATATAT
>JAMLFT010005190.1:0-18009 GCA_026544285.1 Pachyrhizus erosus | reverse complement strand
GGTTAAATTATTTTAGTTAAATTGGGAGAAGTATATTATAATTATAAAAGATTATTTTTACTTATTAATTTTTAATCAGAATATTTTATTTTTAAAAAATTTTAAGACTTCAAAGTTATCACAATTGTCTCTTAAAGACTTTAAGAATTAAAAAAAATATCATATCTAATTAACTCTTTTTTTTATAAAAGATTTCATCATATTAATTATTATTATTATTATTATTATTATTATTATTATTATTCATAAAATTTTGATTTTAAATAATTATATAAAATTATTATTATACAAAATTTTAGAACTATATAACTTGAATCTCATAAATTTTAAAAATTGAAACATTTAACCCACTATTGTTTTTATAAGTTATATTAATTGTGATTGTACTTTTTAAAAGAAATTATGCTCAGTGTTTTTAATTAGTGTAAAGACACGTAAACAGTTCTAACACACACTTATCAAACACAAAAGGTGACAAAATTAGGCAGTAGACAAACATACTCGAATAAACAAGTATAAACTAAACTAAAAAACAAATGAACAAACTCTAGCATAAGCATCTAGAGTAAGCACCTTCCTTGTTGTCCCTTGTCACATGCAAGGGATTTAGATGAATGTCATGGTAAAACTGAGTTCATGGTAACCTAGAGATGATGGTTAGAGAAGAGGATGGGTTCTACTTGCAGCAAGGTGGTTTGCTAATTGTCACAATAGTGTGGCTTGTGGCTTGATTTCGATAGGTGTAATGGTGATGGCATGGTTAGTAATGAGAACAACTGAGTGTTTGTGTGGGTGGTATAACAATATCAGAGTGTTGTGTTTATAGGAACGTGGGTTGGTTAGGGTGTGTAAGTGAAAAAAAGAAGGGTGAGAGTGAATGTCGATGAAAAAGGAAGAAAATCGTGAAGTTACCCTAATTATAGAAACTTCATTTCAAATTTTAATTGTAATTTATAATCATTTTTTTTTCCGTCTCTATCTTGCAGTGGCAACAACTGTTGGAAGAGCTGCAAGTGACGTGTAGAGTCCCATAAGCAGAAAGAACTGAGATTTTTTTTCTTTTTCATTTTCTTAATTTATTACTTATATACATTATTTATTTTTATTTTTTGTAAATGAACTCTTTCTTCTTCTTCTTTTCTTTAAATTAAATTAGACTTTTATCTGTAAAATGGGCTTTAGTAGCCCAATAAAAGTTCTTTCTTTTCAGTTTAAAATTGCAAGAAAAAAGAAATATTTTATTAAAAAATGAGACAAATGGGGTGTTTATAATCTCCTTTGTCCTACTGTCATAATGTAGGTATATAACAAGGTTGGTGGTTATAAATAATGCCAAAGTGAGGTACCTAACCACCAATGGATCAATTCTATAATGTCTCCTCTTTTGAAGTTGTTGTGGGGAGTAAAAATAGAGTGTAAGGTATGTTGTTGGGGTAAAAAAAAGGTTGATTTGTTTGGGATAAAAAAAGGTGGTGCAAGGAACAGCAGGAAAAGATGTTTAAGACATTCTCAGTATAACATTTTCTAAAGCTTTCATTTCGTTTTTTTAATCTTATCTTTGTATTTTGTTATTATTATTATTATTTATTTTAGTTTTAACATTTTCATTTTATTTTTTATAAAGGATAATAAAATAAAGAAAGGTTAATTCTTTTTTTTCAATTCAGACAAAAAGGTAAAAACTCAAGCAAATACAAAAATTAAATAAATAAATGGGAAAACATAAAGATATTTTTACTTTTATTTTTAAAAAAAATGGCACTTTTGCCCCCAATAAAATTAGGTGTTCGCAAAATAATTATTCGTATTTTTATTATCAAATTGATTAACTTTTAATTAAAAGAAACTTTTTTGTGTTTACTATTAGTCAGAATTATGTAAAGCAAGACATTACATATGTATATAGGCTATAAAACAATTCCATAATTAAAAAACATCCTTTTCCTCCATCTCATTTTTATGTCAATCATTCATCACTTATCAATATCTTCAAGTCTTACACATTTCAAGTATTTTATGCAAGTCTTGTCTACGGACAAAGATAGAGTTTTTTTTCCCAACGTTTGGTGAAGTTTGGTTATTGAATAATTTTCATCAATTTATTATAATCGATTATTCAATTTAAAAATCAATTATTCAATCCAAATAATTGATTATGCGGTTAATAGAACTTGCATATTTTATAATATAAATTGATTATTTTTTTCTAATGATCTATTAAGTACTTCTATTTAATGCATTATGTATAAAATTTAATTGATTATTTTTATAATTTTATCATTTTTAAGAAAAAATATTTTTCTCTTATTTCTTTTAAATTAAGCAACCTAATATTTTATTTTATTGATCTTTTCTCAAATTATTTTTTTCTATTTTCATCTACTCTATTTTTCATTGCACAATCAAACAAATCATTAAAAGGTTTATAAATGTCTTGAATATATTATATGGAACCTATAACAATTAACTAAATTAAATCAAATAATTATATTTAATGGCATGTTGATAAATCTTAGTTGAGTTAACTTAAACGAATAATTAAATTTTTAATTATAAAAATAAACTTGATTGACTTTTATCAAAACATGATTAATGATTGACCTTAATCACCTTTCGTCAACATTAACTCCAAGTGTTGACCTATACATATTAATTATTTAATTATCTAATTTTTCAATTAAATCTTACTAATCATTTAGTTATTGAGTGAAACATCTAAATTAAATCTTAGTAATTATTTAACAATTGTCCAAGTATTGATTAATTATAAGTTATCTTAATTAATTACATTCAACATTAATTCATAATCCTCAAATTAAGTGTTAATACCTTAATTAATGACCCAAGGCATATTATTAATTAATCATAAAATTAGTTATTTTACATAAACTTCCTGAAATAATATTTTGTATTTCTTTCAATATTTTACTAATTTCTTAACTTATATTATTTTTTAAACTTCTAGAATTTATCCAAGCTTATTCATACGTGGTTTACTTACTCTCACAACTAAATCTAGTTTTTTTACATAGAAGATATCCAACTCTTAATTTTAATGATAACAAGTTAGGCATAAAACTAATTATTATTCTATAATAAACTTTAATTATTTATATGTACTACAAAACACAAAAACACAAAAAAAAAGTTTAATTATGTTTCAAAATTTTTTAGCAAATATTTTTCAAAAGATAACAAACCATATGATATAATCATTAATAATTTGTATGCAAAGGACATTTGTTATAAAAAAAATTTCAAAAACAAGATAACAATAAATTTTGAAACATCTAGTTTAATAACGAAATGCAATAAAAAACTAAAAAGAATACAAGAATTTTTATATCAATTCATCTCTACCATTAAAACTATGTTTAGTTCTTGACTAACTATCAAGTTTCACTACATCTTTTTAAGATATAAGTATCTTAAGTTGTTTTAGACTTCTTGATCTAAGTAGTTTTACACTAACATTTTCAAGCAAACACTCAAATATTTTTTGTCACAAAGTTTCTTTAGGTTTTAACCAATCACAAAAATTTAGTTAAGGGTAAGATCATAATCCTAATCATCTTAATAAGCAAATATACAAGATTTAGCTTAGGATTTCACCAAGCCATCAAGATTACAAGAAAAAGTATAAGAGCATGAATACAAAGTAAGGTTCATTAAGTTCTCTAACAATGCTTCATAAACTTTTTGCGTATATATGTAGTAATGGGAAACTAATTGTCTCTTGTGCCTTCTTTAAACTTAAGCTCTACTTTGTCTAAATCTTTTTAGAGAAAAAATGGTTGTTGGATGTATTAAATACAATATTAAAGGTCTTTCACCAACTAGTCACACTAATGATACAACATATAACTTTTCTCCACTTTCTTGAACAATATTTGTTGTTGCAATGAGCATATTTTCTTTTGCATAGACATGTACATTGACATTCTTTTTCTATTGATTTGGCATGCCTTTTGAGGAATTAGATGAACACTTTTTCATTGACCTTTTGTTTAAAACTTCTAATACATATTTCGAGATTGATAAGTCTGTTGTCCAATATCTTGATAAGAATTCAAACTAGAGAAGCGAGAATGAGATCAATATAATATCTAAATAATCATAACTCATATTGTCTAATGATAAGATGATGTACCATTATCTTTTGCCTTAAGATTGTAAGCTTAGTTACTATTCTTATGAAGACTAATAATTTGTTTCTTATCACTCAAAACAAAATTGAGGGTATTGATTCATCTTAAGACTTAACAATATCTTCCTAATGGTTTGTCTTATGTGGAAGAAACTTGGTGTAGTATGGTTTAGTTTGTAAGCTTTAAAAGAAACATAAAAAAAGAAGTTCAATAATTCTTGTACTTGAAGTTTAAAGAATATAATGTTGGAATAATTAGGATTAAGACTGAAGAGACTTATTGAAATTATACTTGGGTTTGAGCCTAAAGAGTTTTGATGAAATACTTAGGTGTGAGCTTTAAAAGGCTTGTTAAAAGAATACTTGGTAATTGTTCTTGGATAATTAAGTGAAAAAAAAAAATACTTGGAATTAAGCTTGAAGAAATTTATTAAAATAATACTTGGATTTGAGCCTAGGAAAACTTGTAGAAATATATAGGTATAAGCTTAAAAAGACTTGTTGAAAAAATAAATTTGATAATTATCCTTATATAGGCAAGCAAAATAATACTTAGTTTATTGAACCTAAAGAGACTTGTTTCTAAAAGACTTGTTGAAATAATACTCGATAATGGTTCTTAGAAGCTTTTGAAGCAATACTTGGGTCATTTCTCATGTTTAAAGAATACTTGGGATTGAATATGAAGAAAATTGTTGAAGCAATACTTGAGTTTGAGCTTGAAGAGGCTTGTTGAAACAATACTTGGCAATCGTTTTTGAAGACTTGTTAAAAGAATAATTAGGTTGTACCTTCAATTTACAAAATACTTGGATTGAACCTGGAGAAATTTGTTAAAATAATACTTGGGTTTGAGCCTAAAATGACTTGTTGAAACAATACTTGGTAATTGTTCTTGAAGGCTTGTTGTAATAATACTGATGTCATACATTAAGTTTGGTTCTAATTTTGAAAAAGCTTGTCAAAAAAATACTTATTAATCATTTCTATAGAGGTAAATAGAAGAATACTTAGTTTGTTGAGCTCAAAGATGCTTATTGAAATAAAAGATGGGTTTGAACTTGAAGAGATTTTTTGAAAAAATACTTACTAATTTTTCCTGGAGGCTTGTTGAAAAATACTTGGATTGTACCTTAAGTTTAAAGAATGTTTAATTATGCTACATCAAGTTTATAAAGTTGTTATTAGTGTATCATAAGCACAATGTTGGAAACTTCTACCTATTATGCAAAAAAAATATAGAAGAAAAACACTTTATCACAATATTCTTGTTAGAGCGAGATTACCATTTAATATATCAATGTTAGTTTTTCAACAAAAAGAGGTTTCAACAATTACATCTGAGTTTATCTATAAAATCTTTAAGAGTCAAGAAGCTTTAAAGATCCCATTACCTTGCAACTACACTTACTAAGTCATATTTATTTGTAATAATTTGAAAATAATATTCTATGTAATTTTGTAAATACTTTATAAGCATTATATTATCATTTATTGCTAGTATGCTTATATTGATGATAATATTGGGTTACATTTTCTTTATAAACATTAGTAAGTTTGTTGACCTTAAAGATATTTGTTAAATGAATACTTTGACGTAGTACTTAGTGAGACAACTTTAAAGAATATTTGAGGTTAATCTTAAAAAGACTTGTAGTATTTGATTTGAGCTTGAAGATGCTTATTGAAATTATACTTACTAATTATTCTCATAGAGATAAGAAAAAAATACTTGATTTATCGAGTTAGTGAAATATTGTGATTGCTAAAAATGAAATATAATCTTAGGTTGTGAAATAAATTAACATAAATATTTGTGTTTATTCTCTTTGTTTAGTTACTTTTTATTTCATTAGATGTCAAGGGAGTTAAATATGTAAAGAGTATATATTAATTTTTAACAAAGAAATCTTTAAAGTTAATTTTCTCTCTCATAAGAAAATACTTGATTCATCATATTAAACTTAAAACTTTTAACTTAATTTCATCTTTGATCACTTTAACTTTATTTTTTTCAAAATGATTTACAATTTTTTTTTAAAAACATAACTTAATCTCCTTTTCTTATAATTTTATGTGTTTTTACAATTTTAATTAAATATTAATGAGATAATAAATTTCTAAGTTCAGAAATATTTTTAAGTTAACATTTTCCCTTTTTAGAACTTCTATCTTATAATTACTCTTCCACTTCTCTTCCAACCATGACTTAATCAAAATATTTTAATTAAATTTTAATATTTATTTCTTAATTGAGATTACTGTTATGGAATTACATTTTTGTTATTATTTAATTATTCTTATCTTCTAGTTAACCTTTGCACTTTAATTTAATTCATTTTCAAACACTTAATTCTCCTAATTAAGGTTTGACCAAAAACTTGATGGCATTTTTTAATCTATAGTTTTTAAAATATTATTAATAATTTATGTTTAGTATAACAGTGAATTTAATGTTAATTATTAAGAGTCTAATACAACTCTCCTCCTTAATGAAGCTTGGACTAGCTATGAAAAACATAAACAGACTTATTATAACACTACTATCAATAATAAATTATTAAATATATTATTATTTAAAAGGGACACTATATGTCTTTTTCTATTTTTAGAAATAAAATAAAAGAGAAAAAGAAAATATATTAAATAAAATATGAGAAGTTGATTTAATATTAATTACTTAATAAAAATTAAAGATAAAAATATCCAAGAAAAAATATAAACCAAAATAAATATTAGTATTATAATAGTTATAGATTATTATTAGTAGTAGGGGAAAAACAATCCATGTCTGTTTATATTTTTTAAAAGTAAAATAAAAAGAAAAAAATAAAACACAAAATCAACAACAATTAACTCCATATTAATTAGACCAATTACTTAATATAATAATTTAAGAACAATAATGTCCAACAAATCATCATCCCCAGATCACCTTGTCAAAAGTAACAACTACACGCCATACATAATAATACTTCATTAAAATAAAAATAATAATAAAATTCTACAGACTCCTATGTATTTGTATCTAACATTCTAACCTTCGTAAGTCCCGTTCCTCGCAGGTCTTAGATCTCTGTCTCTGTTTCCCTTCTGTTCCGTTGGCGGGTCTTTCTTCTCTCAAAATGGCCACCGGAGTCAACCGAAAAATTTCTGCTGCATCAGCTCGGGCCCACACCAGGAGGGCAAAGAAAACCAATTCCGTTTCTTTCCCATCTGGTATCTCTTCACTTTTCCACTCACTCTTTGTTAAAGTTTCGTTTTTTTATCGCACTTCAACTTGTAAAAATTTCTGGGTCGTGCTGCATCGTTAATTTAGACATGAGGATGTTTGTCCCAAACATTTTGTTTGTTTAATGAGCACCCAGGAAGCTTGGGGAGCCTTTCCCTGTGTTTGAGTTAATCAGGATGAAAAATTCTCTTTTTTTGAGGCATAGATGGACGGTTTATTGTGTTTCAATTCAATATTTATTGCTTCCATCGCACTTGGGGAATTATTAGTTATTTACAAATTATAATATTCCTTTCCTTATATCTACATATCATTTATTATTAGTTAAGTTTATTTTTTATACAGTACACCGTAAAATAATTAGAAATCTAGATATGGCTTTTGAAAGTAATTATTACAAAAGTCAACATACTGAATTGGTAATCAATGATTGGATGACCGTGTAAATAAATCTTATTAGTTATGTATTCATATTAGTTATTTAATATGTATTTATATTAAATTCTTATTAGTTATCAATGGAGTTGGTGACCTTTTATTTTGTTCACTCCTTTTCTTTGGTAAGAGATTTATTTAGCAGTAAGCTGAAGTTTAGGGAGAGGAGAGTATCTCATTCTGGTATGCTACAAGTCTTATCCTGAGTTTATAAAGGTAAGGTACTTACGAATTGCTTGCTATGGGGGATTGATGGTAGGAGGAGTCTAACCTAAGCATTTTTATGTAACTTGCTTTGATGATTGCCAACTGAACCAACCCCTGTTGGCTTTAGGAGATTTATAGCTAGTCTCACTTGTGTTGGAGCTTACAGTAATTATTAAGTTGTATTTTGATATTCTTGTGCTTGACTTATTGACTGCAAATTAATATTTAATCTTTATGTTTTAAGTTGTATTTATCTGTTTTTTTAATTTGGCATTACAATCTCTTAGGAATTCTCGGAACAGCACTAGCAGTATTGTTTATTGGGTTTCTAGCATGGGCTTATCAGGTGATTCAACCTCCCCCTTCCAAGATATGTGGCACTCCTGATGGACTGCCTATAACAGCACCAAGAATCAAACTAAGAGATGGAAGGCATTTGGCATACAAAGAGCATGGTGTTCCAAAAGATGCAGCCAAGTATAAAATTATCTCTGTCCATGGTTTTGATAGTTGCAGGCATGATGCTGCGATTGCCGATACCCTATCGCCTGTAATTATTAATATTACATTTTTCTGTCTTTCATACCATTCTTTAATATCTTTGTTGTTTTTACTATTATATTTAAGATGGATTTTTCCAGGGTGTTGCTGAGGAAATGGGGGTCTACATTGTATCTTTCGACAGACCTGGTTATGGGGAAAGTGATCCTGATCCAAATCGTACATTAAAAAGCATTGCTTTAGATATAGAAGAGCTTGCAGATCAGCTGGGGTTGGGGTCCAAATTTTATGTTGTTGGTTTCTCCATAGGTGGACAAGTTGTTTGGAACTGCCTTAAATACATACCTCACAGGTATGACTTATTCAGGATATTTTTAGTTTTGTTAACACAATTTGTTGTTTTTTAAATACTTATCACTAATACTATTTCTTTTTGCATTATTTGCTCTTTTGTTATATTCACATCTGCTTGCTTGCCTATACATGTTAGTGGTGTGAGATACAGCTGTCAACTTTGCTTTGTAAAAATAATTTTTGATGCTGACAGGCTAGCAGGTGCAGCTCTCATAGCCCCTGTTATCAACTTTTGGTGGCCTGGTCTTCCTGCAAACTTAACTACTGAAGCGTATTCCCAAAACAAATTACAAGACCAATGGTCACTTCGTGTTGCTCACTACATACCGTGGCTAACTTACTGGTGGAACACTCAAAGATGGTTCCCTGCATCTAGTGTAATTGCTCATAGTCCAGATATCCTTTCTCATCAAGACAAAGAACTTGCATCTAAGATGTCTAATAGAAAGAGTTATGCGGTAAGTATCCAGCCTTTTGGTGATTACAAAATTGTGAATTTTTGCTGAATGTCATTCAGTGTGTGATTTAGCTGATAAACTTGTATTGGTTAATTCATAATGAAACATTTGATTTTAAAATATGTTGATCTTTGTTTTGCCAAAGATCAGAATTCTCACCAACTGTACAAATTAAGGTTGTGAATATATTCTCTTGGAATTTGACCATAAAAAAAAGTGTTTTTCAGTTTTCCTTATTGTTTAATGTAGCAGTGGATGTCTCACCACCTAATGTTTCTAAATTCTTTGTATGTATACTCTGTGTTTTTGTTTTTGATGTTATACAGATAAGAAAATGTTTCATAACTTTTGAAATTAATAGCTACAATAGTTTGTCTTTGTTTACAATTACTAATATTAAAAGATATATAATACACAGAAATATAGACTGTAGTATTTAAACTACAACCATTGATGCTTTATGTTGGTATCAATTTTGGAGTAGATGCCACATTTGTTGGCAAATATTAGACTTCTAAGTAATATCTTGTTTCCTAAGTATTTGGTTTGGATCATGTTATTCATGCATGGACAATTGTGGGAGATAATGCCTGAAAGATCATCGCTAAAGGTTTATAAAACTTTTTGTTTGTGTTGTAGTGTTTGACATATGTAGAAGGTATAGCTATTAAGTATCAACCTTGTATAATTATTGACAATAGTTTGATGCATTTTGTAATAGTTAAGGCTTAATTGTACTTTTTGTCATTTTTTGAATCCCACCAATATTTTTTTTTTTTTGCATATTTGGTCTCCCACCATTTTAATTATAATTTTGATCCAACCATTAACTTGACATTCAATAAAAACTAATGTGCCCTTGTGCCAGAGACTCCTCACTTTGCAAAGGTACAGGGGAGGGTAATTGTACACAGCCTTCCCCTTTCATAGGAAAAGAGGCTATTGCCGGATTCAAACCCATGGTTAACCAGTCACCAAGGCGCAACTTTATTGTTGCACCGGCCTCTAACTTGACATTCAATATTTGATGGCAATGCTAACATGGCACTCTACTGCACATCCATGTCAGAATTTCTGTTAAATATTGAATATTAACTTAACAGATGAACAAAAATTGCATACTTAAAACAGTGGAAGGATCATATTCATAAAAAAAAAATGGGGGGACCAAATTACATAAAGACAATAATAATGGGACCAAAAGTGTAATAAAGTCAATAATTAATAAAAAAAAATGATATATGATAGAAATACTTACCCTGTATCCATGAATAGCCAGCAATATGGACTGTGGAGTATCATTTTATTGTTGGAACTTGATGTTTGTTTACATGATACATCATCTGTCAATTTAAAGCAGAATAAATGAGTTGCATGAGAAAATATTATGAAGTAATTTTGTATCAGAGAAGCAAAATGTTTGTTTGTGTGTGAGGCTTTTGGTGCATTGCTCCTGTCACATCATTATTCTATTAATTCTTTTTATCTTTAAATCACCTAAACAACTTATGTAGAAATTGTTATAGCACTGCCACTTGTGTGACCTGGTTAGGTTGGCATAGCAGGTAAATCAATTTTCATGATATTATTGTCTTGTATTTGTCAATTTTCTCTCTGCATCCCATGAATAACCGCCTAAAGTTTATTGATTTCACAGATAGTTTGTATTGAGTTCTTTCACAATTTGTGATGGATCTTTGAGTAACAAATTGAATTTTGAAGGTTCCACTGTAATTAAGGGATGCGGAAATTCTAAAACTTTATGCATGTTATTTCATGTTGAATCATTGCACTATGACATCATTTAATATGTATAGTTTATCCAACCTACAGAGGAAAGAGTTGCTGTGTATATTCTTGTTGAAGCAAGATAATTTGTTTACTTGTGCACACAGTTTGACTTGATAATGCTTTGTTACATACCCATTTGATATTTTATTTTACAGTTATCCGACTAATGCTAAAGCAACTTTCACTTCTATAATTTATAGCATGGAAATCTTTTGAATTTCATTCACTAATAAAGAAATAGTTCTGTGAGAATTGGGTTCATTCGAGAAGTGGTCTATTAATTGAACAATTTAATTTGGTTAGCCTCATTTTAATTGAGCGTGCTTGAAGTTCTGTAGTTGTCTTCAACTAAATAATTTCCTCTCATAATATCTAATAACATGTCTTGTTTCAGTTAGCATATTTGCATGGAAAACTTTTAGTTCTTCAAGTCCCAAAAACTTCAGTTTCTTGCCTCACTTCTTTATAGAGATCTATAAATTTGTTTTTTGTGTGGCTTCCTTAGGCACAAGTAAGACAGCAAGGTGATTATGAAACTATCCACCGGGACTTAATTATTGGATTTGGTAAATGGGAATATAGTCCCATGGATCTTGAAAACCCATTTCCAAATAATGAAGGTTCTGTCCATCTTTGGCAAGGAGATGATGATTTGATGGTTCCAGTTACACTGCAACGACACATAGCACAAAACCTTCCATGGATTCAGTATCATGAACTTCAAGGTTCTGGTCACTTGCTCTCTTATGCTGACGGTACGAGTAATACTATCATTAAGTCACTTTTACGTGCGAAGTAGGATTCTCCTATATTGGTTACTGTCTATCTTAGGTCAGTTTCGGCATTTAATATCTCAGTTTTGGAGAATTCAAACTGTTGAACAGAATGATGTATGATCAACTTCGAACATAATTGAGTACACTTAATGGTAGGGAGAATCCAATTACTAAATAATTGTATGAACTTTGTTCTTTTGTGTGGGAAGTTGTTTAACAGAAGCTGATTTGTTTCTCTATAGCCTCACTAAGTTACCCTCAAGTCTCAAGCTGACACAATGGAAATATGAGCAGTTTTCCAATTGGCAAAATTCTTTTTTAGTAAGATGAATATGATGGTCACGATCGATAATAAGGTATTAACTCCAATATGGACTTCATCAAACAGATGATAGTTAATAATAATTTGATGATGGATTTGGTGGAGGATTGTTTATCTAGTGTTTGATTTCACTTTGCAGCTTTGGTTATCTAAATAAAACTTTGATTGTCTAAAGGAGAAATTTCATTTTTTTTAATGTTATTATATGATTTCTAAACATATGTTGTTCCTTGACGTTGTTATTGTTGAACAAGACTTGAAATGTTTAGCCAACTAGTTGGTAGTCACAGTCCTGCCAATTGCAAATTTTGATTTTTCTGTCTTTAATTTATCGGTTTAAGGGCGATGGGACTTGATTTTCTAATCTTTTAAAATTGAAAAGTGAAAACAAATGCAAGCTATCGAAATAAGAAAAATAACGGGTGATGGAATATTGTAAAAATTGCTACTTACACAATCTTTCTTTACAAATTAATTGCCATTATGGCTGGATGACTGTCATAAAAATTGTGAGTTTAGTTGCAGCCTTTATTTTGTGTATAATTTATGAAAACATAATGTAGAATTGTAGATATATCAAAACTTTGATATTACTGGAGTGTTGACGTGGTTATTTTTTATTCTTACACTTGGCTATCATTTAGAAGCAGAACAATTTTCACAACGGTACAATTCTCATCAAGCTCACTGTGTTCAGCTTCTAAGGGGCTTTATACCAGGAATCAATTCTCTACACCATTTCTTTACATTAATTTGGACATCCATCTTAATTATGTTCAACGTTCAAAATGTCCTTATACGAAATTGTGGCCTGTAACACAACTAATAAGTATAGTTAATGGGGTAGATATAGAAATGAGAGATGAAAAAAAAATAAAATCAAGGAGGCAATAAAATAATTAGAGATACGTTAGGAGATTAGTTCCAGAATTTTATGGTTTGAATTGAACACCCATCATCCAAAGCAAATATGGTTATATAAATTATTGTCAATAATGTTTGTAGTCCCTTGCACCCTTGCACCCTTTTCCTTGTCACGTGTAAGGCCGAACATAATGTCATAAGAATTCGTAAGCAAATTTGTAGTCTACGAAAGAAATGAATGCAATATATAATTCGTGTGCATTGCTGGTTGTCTCAGATTGGAGTATGTAGCTTTGGCTTTGCTCAATTGTAATCAAAACCATGTCCTCCACTTGCCAACAAAAGATGAAAAAAAAAATGGTGGCTTCGCATTAATTTATAGATTTTGAAGCTTAATAGTGTCGTGTGTTTGTTTTGGCAGTGTTGCCTATAATGTCTTTCACTTGCTTTCTGAATTCTCCTTCCCACACCCTTTCCCTATTTCTTAATTGGCAAAGTCTTATGACAACTTTTTGAAGTAGTGGGGGTGTAAAAAAATAGTTTGCCGCACATAAGGTTGCCACGCAACTCTATTTCTTGTCATCAATCATATCATCATGTGCTTAACATCGAACACAACCTTCATTCCTTCAAAGCACCACCCCCCAAGCCTTATTATCTTGTTGATCAAAACTTGACTTTCTTATTTTTTTTTAAATGTTATCTTTTAATCAAAACAAAGTTTCAATTGGTAATTTATATTAATTTTTAATATAACCTTTTATTAAGCAAATTGTTGAGATAAAATTTCATTTCTAATTAAAGAATAACATTTGAAGCACTTGAGTAACCATATCAAAATATTTTCTAATCTTGTTTTTTGAATAATTTTTATATATTACATGATGATAATTATTGTAAAAATTAATAAACTTATTATAAATAATAATTTGTGATTAGGTGATAATATAATTTTTTTTACATTGTACATGATACATACTTCATTTACTCATTTTTATGTTATTAATTAATTTTATGGGGAGAGGGAAGGGATTATTTGCTGCTTCAGGGTTTCAATACAAGCACTGTGATCATGCTGCACTCCATCCATATTCTTCACTTATATAGTATTGTAATACTACAAAGAGACACAAAAAGTGGGACAATGGGTTGAAAACTCTTCAAAACAAAGAAAGAAACAAGAAAACTTAAACCCCAAGATATGACTCAAACCCTGAAAGATAAATGGACAAAGAGATCTACTTTTATTCATCTACCTTGCTGTTTTGGGATCAAATTTTTTCCTCAAGGTCCCAATCTGCTTAGAACTCAATCCAAAAGCCTTCTGTAGAAGCTCCTCATCAATCCCTGAACCAAACACAGCAGAAGGTATCTTCTGAATACCAGGGTTTTGGCTATTGAAGCTTCCAAATAATGTAGCAGGCTCATCACCAACGTTCATCATGAAGTGCACTAGACCTTTAGGGAGCACCATGACCTCTCCTTGTTCAAGTACTCTAGCAAACACCCTATTGCTTGAATCAACAAAACCTGCGTATACTTTTCCTTGCACCACGTGAACTAGCTCAGTGGCTCTTGGGTGAAAATGGGGTGGATTGATGCCACCAACTTCAATGTCTGCTCTTGCAAAAGACAAGCCTAGAGTGTTGAGCCCTGGAAAATTGGTAGGGCTTGCTGACACCACAGCTAGGCCTGTGTCTGAGAAGTTCCCTGAGGCTTTCAGGCCTAAGAAGACAAAGTCCTCAGTGGTGGCCTCAGAGGAGTTCTTGCATGGGAGAATGTAGTGCATGCCATGTGCTGTTTTGATGGCACCAAATCTTGGGTTTGGTATGCAGAAGTCTTGGACAGGATCAGGGTCAGAGGCCAATGTGATGGTCACACTGAGGGAGAAAATAGCAAGTAGAAGCCAAAGGGTCTTTTTTGAAAACATTTTTCTCTGCTTGATCTCTTGCCTCTTTCCTTTCTGGTTCAGTAGTGGCTAACTTGTGTGTTGAACAAAGAGTGAGTAGAGGTGGCTTATATAGAAATGAAATGGATATGTTATGCTACATTTTAATATATAAGAAGCTCTTTAAATGAACTACACTAGGCTCTTGGAATGATGACATGACACTGTAAGATGCAAAAGCTTTATTACAGGATCTTAGGCACATATTCTGCAATTAATGTCTCTTTTTTATTTCTGGTATTAAAAGTATCAAACAGAATTTTAGTAACATAGACCTGCGTTGAGTAATGTTTCCAAACCATGATTGTATAGCATATACGGGTCCTACTGATAGTCAAGTTTTATTACATGTACGTTGTTTGCTTATAATAATATACAATACTTATTTAAGTTAATTAAAAGCGGTTAAATCATAGGCTATTCCACGCGTTGTATAAAGCGGCGCTGACAAAAACCATGATTAGAATGATTAATTAGGAATCTGTGTTTTATTTAAAGGGGTAATAACACCCTGAGTGCAGCACCACGGGGATTAAGGTGTGGTGATGTTGTTGCATTAGTTAACCATTGAATTCATGTGCTCATGCCATGTATCAATCAATTGTATGGTGCTGTTCTCATTGCTTTGCTTGTATGTGAAGGTAGGCATGGGATCGAGTTGGCAAAATTAGAATGATGAACTTTAATCCACGCATTGGTGACGTGATTATTTGTCAGCAATATTAGCGGAGAGGTTGTGGTTCCTGGTCCTGTTGGAACGTAGAAAATGAGACACATATGTATAATACTATTGCTGAGTGCATTTTATACATCTCAATTTAAAATTGAAAAAACAATTAGAGGGTATAATCGAATTTGTAACATTTTTTTACACAACTTCTTGTGTAAATAGGAATAGTAACTGATAACCCATTAGGATCGTTCTAATAATATTGAAAATTTTGGATAAATTCTACAAAGTCGTAAATTCAAACCTTGTTGTCCTCATTGTAAAAAATGGCCAATGGAACTGTGCCTTTATTATTCTTGGAAATACATCGATCCATTGGCCCATGATATTCTCACACTCACATCCCAATTTCTTTTTATTTTTGACAAAAACAGCTTTGATGGGAACAAGTTTCCGCTGTATACTCTACCTTGTTATATATGTATAATACACAACGAAATACATTTTGAAAAAATAAAAGTAAGAAAAGGGTGGGATGTGAAAATAAGAAAAAGTGTGTGAAAATAACATGGGCCCTTATATATGGTGGGCTCCAACTTAGTGAAAATAACATGGGCCCTTATAGTTGGGCCATGATGGACTTGGTAGCCCATTACACAATCCCCTTGATTAGGAATAGCTCACTGGAATTTAAAGCGTGGGAAAAAGATGCCTTGTTTGGGGAAGCACGTTTTGCAAGATATGCCATGCATGTGCATCTTGTTTTTCCATCAGAAAAGGCATATTTTGGTCGCAAGAGATTCTTAAGTGCTTTAGAATAGTAGAAAGGATTTATCTTGGCTGCATCAAACTTTTCTAGGTTGGGTTGGACTCCTATCCAGTTATTGAAAATTTTTAGTAGGAAAGAGAGTGATACTATATAGTGGACCTATTCAGTTTATGTACCTCTCTTTCTCCTACTGGAATTTTTAGTGAAGATTATCTTTTTACTTCTAAGTTTTGGACCATGTAATTTTTTATTAGACACCATAATTATTTTTATTAGTATGAATTTTATTTATTAAAAATTAAATTGTTCAGATACACATGATTTTACACTATTAACATGATATATTACATTAATAATATGTATTAATATTTTATACTAATTTATTTATTTTATGTAAAGAGAGGGAGAAAAGATGAATTAAGTTATTTTAAGAATAATTTTAGAAGAATTATTCCTGATCTTTATCCTTCATTTTTTTAAAATTTAATAGTTTTAATGAGTAACTAATTTTAATAATTAAATTTCAAAAACATAAATGATAAAAATGAAAAATAATTTTTTAAAATTTATTTTTATTTTCATACATATGTGTCTCTCTTTTTCACACACAATAATATAGAATAAATTATATTAACATTTTCTGATTTTTAAAATTGTATTTGATATCATTTATTTTTTTTATCCACATACTAATCTCTTAGTTATTTGAAAATTATTATACTTAAACTTCTTATGTATTATAATAATCTCTTTAATTATTTATAAAACATTATATTATATTGTGTACAAGTTATAAACATTAAAAAGCTTGAAGATTACATGCAATATAAAAAATTAAAGGAGCATCGATGTAATTGTCTTAATATTATATACAATACCATTACCATAAATTTGTAACGTTTACATTATTAATTAAATTATATCAATAAAAATATATATGATAATATACATCTACACCAATTGAAATGAATATAGTGATACCAAACTTTAGTATAACTTCTATTAAGAGACGTGTTCACATTTAATATTTAATTATATCTCAAATAAAATTATTTCTTATACAAGATACACGTGAGGGAAAAAAATAAGTGTAGTGATAGGTAAGAACCGCAAATTCACCCAGATAAAGAAGTATGTCCTGTGTAGACTTTAAATTTTTTGAACAATTATCCCTCATAGTTTGTGTTGATAGGGACCTTGGTTTACCCAATTAATTTAATTTTTGGATATTTTTGTGTTTAGGAATATAAATGAATTAATTAATTTATCTGTCAATTATTTTAGTTTGACTTGTTAAATATTATTTATTTAATTAAATAAATAAATTTAAGTTTAATTATTAAATTTTAATATTTAGATAAGTCAAGTCTAAATTTTATAAGTTCAATATTAATATCCAATATTTTTATAATAATAAAAATAAAAAATTTAAACAGAAAAATTTTATATAATTGAGAGTAAAATTTTTAGAAAAATATTTTATTTATTTTTTAATTTATAAAATTATTTAAATATAATACTTAAGATAATTATGA
>JAMLFT010005189.1:0-18011 GCA_026544285.1 Pachyrhizus erosus | reverse complement strand
ATTTTTAATAATATTAAATTTTATTTTTTATATTTTATTATTTTTTCATTTTAAATAAATTAAAAAGATAATATTAATAATAATGATAACTGCACTATTATTACATATTCTATAATTATTTTATAATTCTTATATATAATGAGTATTTATTATTTTTAATGTTTAAATTTATAAGAGTAAAAAATCATAATTTGTTATAATTAACCATTATATAATAACTTTATTATTATTGTTGTAGTATTATTAACTTGTGTTAATTTTAGTTTTTAAAATTTATTTTACTATTAATATTATTATTAACTTAAAATTATAAAAAATTTATAATAATAATTATTTAATATTCTTCCTCCGACAACAGTCACTATCCCTGCTATAACGGGTGTTAATATTTATGAAATGGAGTGAGGTTGTAAAAGAAATATAAACGATTTTTCTTTACATAAGAAATAAAAACAATATTACATTAAATTATTTAGAAAAAAAAGAAGCTATATATTTTCTGATGAATATATATTGACACGTGTATAAAATTTTGTCATATATTTTCTTGAGTTTCACATTACGACCGTCAAAATGCATTAGCTTCTTCAAGTTATTGTCACAAAAAGAGAACTAACATAAAATAATAAAAGAATCCAACCTAATTGTTTTTGTCTAACTACCCCTTCACCCCTAAACTTAAAAATGAATAAAAAAAATACAAAAAATGAATAAAGAATTATATTACACACCTGGATGTTCATGTATGTGACTTTTCAATATACTTGTCATGAGTGAAAAATTATCTACACCAAAAAAACAAGTATTCTTAATATTGAAGGGTTTAGAAAGAGTCAAACTATTTGTAATTAGGTATAAGTGGTTATAATACATGTATTGTTTCATTGATATTGTCTCTTCATCTCTACATAAAAAAAATTCCAAATGTTTGTAATCATAATATGATACGTAAAAAAACTCAAACATTTATTATCATAATATATATGATACAACGTTTGTAAATGCTACGACTTTTAGAAAAAGAAAATTATTTGAAAAAATAGAAAAAAATTATTTATCATTCAAGAAAGAAAACTCAAACAACGATGATGACAAATTTCTTACATGAAATCAATAATAAAAAACACAAACCAATTTATATAAAATACAAATTAAATCTATGTACAAAACACACAATCAAACACAACAATTGTAATTGAAAGACAAAAGAAACTCACCTAAACTGTAAGAATGCAAAATTTATAAAACAAATTAAAAAAATAGGAATAAAGGTGAGAAGATAATACAAATAAAAAAAATTCTTAAAATTAAATTTACAAAAAATCATTTACTTGTTCCCCAGATCCGGCTAAGGTTGACATGCTGTGCAAATCAAAGAGAGAAATGAAGAAATTGGGAAAATTTTCATTTGTTTTGTTTTGAAAACTAAATCCAATAAAAAAAACTTTCATTAAGAAGGGAAATAATACACTAACTAAAAACTAACATAATTGCTATTTGTATTAGGTTACAATAGAGACACATTAATTAGAAATATAAAAGTGCGCATTCATTCTCATTTTCAAAAAATAAAAAATGTTGTAATATGGAATTAAAAATTGAAATAATGTAGAAAAATATGCATTTACCTCACAATTTAATGGGTTTAATTGTATTAGTAGTCGGAGCAAATGATACAATTTTAATATTTATTATTTTAATTTAGACTATTTGGGAAACATGTATTATTATATTAAAACATTAAAAAAATTAATGATAATTATATTTTTCATTTTTAAACTTCATGTTAATAATAATAATAAATGGTGTTTTTATTTAGAAAATTTTTAAGAGTTTATTAAGAATACTTTTTAAAAAATTTACAAACCTGAAGACCTTTTATGAAATGGAAGACATTAATAGCTATCAAATGGGAGATTTGATTAAAAATTATTAATATTTATTACAAATTACAAAAGTGGATCTGTTTCTATTCTTAATTATAATAATTATTAGTAGTTATGAAAGGAGAGAAATATTAGCGTGTCCATAAATATTTTATAAGGATTTAAATTTTATTTTATAAAATATTTTAAATTTGTATATAAATTATATAATAAATATAGTATGAGAAATTTAGTTAGTGAATAAATAAAATTGTACAGTAATTTTTAAAAATTAATAATTATTTTTCTTTATTTTTATTTTTCTAAAACTTGAAATCATTATTTCTGAGTCTTGTAAAAAAAAAATTCTTTAGTTTTAATCTTTTAAAAATCCAAAAACATTGTTTTTAATCTTTAGCATTCATGTAGGACAGATAAATAATAGTAAGGCTGTTGTTTTTTGGGATTCAATTGTTCACATGTCACTTAGGTATTGTTGGGTGTTACTTGAAATAGCTACAATACATTTTGTTAGACATACAAGTAGCTAACTTGATATAACAATAAGAACAAAATTATTGATTTAAGTTTGAAAGAGACGGAAGCAATTATTATTATTTTTTTCATAAAAAAAGATTTAAGCCAAAATTTCGAATATTTAACCCAAAACAGTTTACACTAACTGTGTAAAACTTAGTTTTAAAAAGTCAAAGCGGTTTTGACCGCATCAAAATAGAAAAGGAAGAAAACAAGGCACACAAATAAGAAGTGTTTAACAAGTAAACAACCCAAGCCAAGCCAAGAATGCATTATGTAATTATGTTATGATGACTTTGTATAACATTTTTCCTTGTTGCAATGTGAATGAAGAATAAAGTTTGAGTGGCATTAGCTAATAAAATGTTCATATGATTATTGAGAACTGATTCCTGATTAGAGAAGAGAAGAGAAGAGAAGAGAAGAGAAGAGACTTCACTTTAATCTTTACCTCATAGTTCCAATTCCATTCTAACCCACTAAGCTTCGGTTTCAGTTTCTGTCCTAAACTATTGTCCATTCCCAATGCACAAATTACGCATGTAAAGGGAATCTTCCCAACGACGTCGTTCCACTGCCTCTTCATTTTCGGTTTTTGGACACAATTATTTGGTTGTTTCTCCTCGTTGGCATAGGACCAGTACGCTACAACCTTGGAAAATGATCCTATGTTTTTTTCGTACTCTTTTAATCCCTCACTCTTTTCTCTTTGAAGCGCAACACACAAACACATCAAATTGGGATCCTTCAGTAATTTTGCATTAGAATTTCAGCTTTCAGAGTTTAACCTTCTCAGATTCTAAGATTCCCAGAGGAAAATTTGTCCCTGCTGTGATTCTTAATTAATTACCCCCTTTTCTTTCTCTCTCTCTCTCTCTCCCTCTCTCTCTTTTTCCCCTTGTCTTTCGTGTTTGGATTCTTAGAAAAATACTAAGAAAACCCAAAAGAAGCAGCAGCAGCTGCAGAGGCAAAAGAAAAAGCAGAAAGAGTTCTCTTTCTCTTTTGAGTCTTCTCTCTCTCTCTCTCTCTCTCTCTGAGCGTATAGCTTTCACTTTGTGAACGAAAGCGTTGTTTAACGACATCACCACCTTCGACCCTTCCCTTTCTAACGTTGTTGTTTCCAAGAAGCCAAGCATTCGCTTTAGGGAGAAACATACACCCTCTTTTTTAAGCTTCTTTCTTCTCATTTCATTCTCATGTGCTTCAACGTTTCTTCTTCTTTGCTGTCGTTGATGGTGTTTGCTTAGTAGTCCCTTTTCCTTCAACATTTCTTCATGTCGGACTCGGCCAAGGTGCGATTGGTGCGTTGCCCCAAGTGTCAAAATCTTCTTCCCGAACTCGCTGATTACTCTGTCTATCAATGTGGTGGCTGTGGTGCCGTTCTTCGAGGTACCCTTTTTTTCTTCTCTCTTGTTGTTGTCACATTGGTTTTGTTTTTTACTTTTGATTTTGACGAGCTTAGCATTTCTCGAATCAAATAAAAGACATTTTATTTGACAAAATTATGGTTGAATTTTGCATTTCTATTTTTGACTTGATTGTTAATAGACGATCTCGTACATTTAATTAATTTTTATTTGCATCTTAATGATCATATATTTTGTGATGAAAAAGTATTGGAAATGGGTTAAGTGTTTTAGTTTCTAATTTTAGTTGCCATTTGCTTTTAATTTGCAGCCAAGCATAAAGGTTATGTAAGTGGTAGCTTGTCGGATGAGGGGAAGGTTGGAGGAGATTCTGGTAAATCAGAAAATTCGTTGGAGAAAGGCTTAGTTGATCGCAGTGATGCTTCGGATGTTGATGCTAAGTCCAGTAGTGGTCCCTCGAGGGATGAAAATCAAAGGGATGTGGATAAAGTAGATAACATGGACGAGAGATTTCAGAATCAATCAGAGGATGTTGGTAAGAAAGGGGTATTTGATGATAATGTTGATGTCAATGGGAAAAAAAATGAAGTGGGTAAAGCTGTAGGAAGAGAACAGGAGGAACCTAAGTTACAAATTGGTCGTGAGAAGGGGTCCAAATTCTCTGGGAGAATTTCTAATTGGCAGAATGGAGAGAGAAGTGAGATGGAGGGGTTTTGGAGAAAGCCACGAGCTGATATGGAAAGTGTGAGGTTTTCCACTTCGAGATATCCTGATGAGGGACCTTCGAATGGCTTTTCTAGTTTTTCTAGTAATTATATGGAATCATGGAGGAATCGTAAAGAAGCAGATGGTGCCAACATGGTTCAGCACCTTGAGCAGGATCGAGCTGAGCTTCTAAGGAAGTTGGATGAGTTAAAGGTCCACATCAGTAAGTCTTCTGAAATGGTTCACAACCAAAAAGAAAAGATTCTTCCTGATGAAAGGATGATTCCTCCAGATCCCCATCCTTATGGTGGCTCTGATCCTTGGTTTTCAGATGGATCATCAGGGTTGAACAGAACTTCCAGGCAATTTTTTGGCACTGATAAACATGTGCCAGGTTCCAATCATTTCAATTATCATCATGATCCATATTCATATGCAGGCGGTCATGACATTGCTATGCCCAACTTCCCTCCTTCAATGCATAATCCAAATCGATTTGGGGATCCTTTTGCATCCCAAATGCCGAGGAGAGGTCCACACCAGTTCCCGCAACAACCACTGCATCCCTACTATCCCGGACGGTATGTCGATACTAATACAGATTCATATGAACTATATGCACATAATTCAATGCTTCACCCGCCTTCTTGCTCTTGTTTCCATTGCTATGATAACAAACGAAGAGGTTTGGTGCCGGCACCTCCCACTTCATTCATTAACAGCAGATTCCCTGATGCCTCAAATGATCCTATGTTATACCATCACGAGATCCCAGGGGCATTTGGTCCACATGTTCATAATTCTAGAACTGCCATTCCTCCTGTGACCTATCGTGAAAAACAGTTACATGCAAGATGGGCCAGTGACTTTAACTCTGAGATGGGTGGTTTTGTTCGAAGCCGACCACGTAAAGTAATGTTAGCTAGTAGTAGCCAACGTTGCTATCCTGTAGCTGGCGGTTCCCCTTTCATCTCCTGTCATAATTGCTTTGAGTTGCTGCTACTGCCTAAAAAAGCGTTGGTTCTGGTGAAACATCATCAGCAGAAGGTGCAATGCGGGGCTTGTTCTTCAGAAATCAGTTTTTCTGTCGTCAATAAGAAGCTGGTTATTTCTCCTAATTTAGAAACACAGGGAGTTCCCTCAAGAGGTGATAATAGCTCTAATGAGGTTGTGAGTAGCCGTATGTCACATTCCCGAGGCCATGTGAACAGGACTGGTGCTAACTTTTCATCTGATGATTATTCTGGTTATGATTTTCATTCAGTAGACAGAGAACCTCCTTCTCTGGTTGCTTTGAACTCTAACAAGTCCCGGGAGATGCCGAGTTTTCATTCTTCGTCTCTCAGTACCTCTGAAGATGAAAATAGTCTGGAAGCAGTGATTGCTCCAAGGGAGGCCACTACTAAGTCCATTCAACGGCCAACTACAGACTCTCTATCTCCTCCTCCTCCTGCCGGTTCCCCTCTGCAGGAGTATTTTGATTACTCTAGTAATAACCATGCAGTAAATCGGTTTGGAAAAGGAAACCAAAGTAGTCGCTCAGAGCAAGAGAAGACAAAAGTGGACAAGATGTCGTCACGTCAAAATTCTTTGAAAGAGGCTGCACTTGCAACAGAGATGGATGTTCATGATTATTCTAACACTGGGGTTTCCCAGGATTCTGGAGATGCTAGCCGAGAACACGATCATCCTAGATCCAACAGAGGAGGTGAATCATTTTTTGCAAACATTATCAAGAAAAGCTTCCGAGATTTCTCCCGGTCTAATCATGCAGATGATCGTAGCAAAATCAATGTAACTGTGAATGGGCAACCCTTATCAGATCGTGTTGTCAAGAAGGCTGAAAAGCTAGCGGGAACAATACAGCCTGGAAATTATTGGTTAGTATGCTATATGGTCAGCTGTAATCTTCCATACCGTTTATACCTGATGCTTTGTTAGATTGAAATATATCAAAGAGCTCCAATAAATTCCTGTTATAGTTAGTGGATTAAGTTGAATTGTAATTGTCTGTAGTATCTGTTCACTTGACAAAATAAAGTTGAGTTTCATGCTTAGATTCCCTTTACAGATTTAACATTTCTAGATTTATTATATTGCAATTTTGAACAAATTATAATTTTTCTGCTGATTGCTTGTATAGCACACTAACAGATTTTCCTATGCGCAGGTATGATTTTCGGGCTGGATTTTGGGGTGTCATGGGAGGGCCTTGTCTTGGAATAATTCCTGTAAGTTATACCATTCTATCGCACTCTGTTGGTTGTATGCTTATAGACTTCACCAAATCATATTAACTAAATGAGGTCATTTCTCTTGCAGCCATTTATTGAAGAGTTCAACCATCCCTTGCCAGACAAATGTTCGGGTGGGAATACTGGTGTTTTTGTAAATGGTAGGGAACTTCACCAAAAAGACTTGGACTTGCTAGCTGGAAGAGGACTTCCCACGGATAGAGATGGATCTTATATAATTGAAATTTCTGGAAGAGTCCTGGATGAAGACACAGGTGAAGAGCTGGACAGCCTTGGCAAACTTGCACCAACGTAAGTGCTATTGTGTTCCTACTCTCCAATAATTGTATACCTTTGTTTTAATGCATTTATGTTCCCATTATATACATGGAGATAATAAATGTACCACGGTGGCAGAGGCTCCTTGCTC
Source organism: Pachyrhizus erosus (assembly GCA_026544285.1). NCBI lineage: Eukaryota > Viridiplantae > Streptophyta > Magnoliopsida > Fabales > Fabaceae > Pachyrhizus > Pachyrhizus erosus. Next base: position 10,873 of record JAMLFT010005189.1, on the reverse strand, counting down.
GCAAAATTGTACACAACCTTCCGCAAAAGAGGCTACTTCCAGATTTGAGCCCATGATCAACTGGTCACCAAGTCGCAACTTTACTGTTGCACCAGGGCTCACCCTCATATACTATGATACAATAGCATTTTACTAATTAGTTGTTACTTCCTTTGGTCTCAAATATAAGAAAAAAAATTAATTCATGCTAATTAAGAAAATTAGTTAATCACATTTAATTAATTATACCAATCTCAATTAAAAACTAATTTTTTTCCCAACTTACCTTTCATTGGAACTTGGTATCAAGCATAAAAGAGTCATTGGAACTAACACTTCAATTAAATGAAAGGTATTTTAGAGAAAGTAACATTAAATAAGGTAAAATTAGTTGATATTTTCTTATATTTGAGACCAACACAAAGTGATTTTTTTTCCTTATATTTGAGACCAAATGAGTACTAATTTACTAAAACTATGTTTGGCACAACAGTAAAGTTGCGCCATGGCTCATATACTATGATGTAATAGTGTTTTACTATTTAGTTATTACAAATTTACTAAAAACCATGTTCATTCCCTTTTACTAGCAATTCACATTTTGACAGTTGGATTGGATGGAGGTTCCAAGATGCATGTGGGATCTTTGTAATATTTTGAATTGGTATAGAGTTTTCTTAGGTTAGTAAGAAAACAATCATCATCTTGCAAATCATTATAGATTTATCAAGGGATGGGATGCACAGGCTGCAGCTGGTAGTTTGTGAATTATTTTGTTGTACTGCGAAAGGGAGAGAATATATTAAGTTTTTTCTTGTTTCTTCATTCTTCACTATTTTACTTGTCGAAGATTTAGAGTATAGATTTATAGTGAAAGTGAAAAAAATACAAGAGCTGAAAAGTTGAGTAATTTTTGGTACTGGTGATCTAGGGTGATAGTCTTGATATATTTTCCATGTTTTATCAGACATTTGTTTATTCCATCAAGTATTGTATATCTTGTGCTTGCACATCACCATCTATTAATGTTTACTCCCAGTTTTATGGTCCATGGTATGTTGTTTGAGGATTAGGATTGAAGAGTTTTATCTATGTTTACCTCCAAATTGATTGTTCTTTCTTTCTCCGTACATTACCTAAACCTAATTCCACATGATCTTGTTTACTCTAGTTTTCAATATAATTCCAGTATTTGACTTATACAATTGTTGATATTGCATTAAATTTTATTAATGTTTATAGCATTCAGTTGGGATCATTTTCAATTCAAGCTGAGTTTTTTTTTACAATTTAACAGAGTGGAGAAAGTTAAGCATGGATTTGGCATGAAAGCACCTAGAGCAGCTACATAAGCAAAATGTAGAAAGAAATATTCTGCGACAGGTTGGAGAAGGTGAATTTTGTTCCATCCTTCTGATTCGGAAACATTATTTGGGACCCGATAATGGAACAACCTGGAAATATTTGCAAGATTACTTGAAATTCTTCCATTGTATGACCAAGTTCAAGTGATTTTGTGCATGGCTTGAATTTTATTACATATATAATGTGTAATTTTTTTTTTATATGCCTATAGGTTTAAAAAAACTGCATTAAAAGTTCGGTGCTTCATATTAAGGTAGTCGTAGGAAAAGTTAAAGTAATTGTGCGGAAAATCTTGCATCTAGTGTAGAATTTGATGTGTAAAAAATTGTAATTTATTCCTTGATCAGTTTGTTGTAGTAATGCATTTCTAAGTGAATCATGGAAATGTTTTTTTATGATCTGCAAGATTACTGTGGATTCTTTATCTTGTGTGCACGCATTTTGATTAGATGTAAATAAAATCTGTAATTTTTACTTTTGTATTTTACTATTTAGAAGTAAAAATAAAAAAAGTAAACTAGAATTATGACTTGATTGAATCACAGTTTCGGGCTATAGGTAAAAGTCATATTGTGGCTGTCAGGTTTAGGGTTTAGGGTTTAAACTAGAATCGTGACTTGATTTATAATTTTGTAAGATTCCGACATTCTAGAATATTTTACCCTAACTTTTTGTTTATTATTTATTTTTTAATATAACCATGCCTATTACATGGCGATTAAGGTATGCACGGTTAATATTATTTGACGTTGGTGGAAACGTCACACTGCGGACTGGTTAATAGTTGAAGTTTGCACCATTTCTTTAGTTAATTGACATGATGCAGACCCGGCCACATGCTTATTGGTAGATCAAGCAGTTGCAACATTGCAGTGTGGGATTGCAGCATACTAACAACGAAAAATATTACCAGCATACTAACAACGAAAAATATTACCAGCATACTAACAACGAAAAATATTAGCAGCATACTGTTTGACATTTTACTCCAGACATTCGTTGTTTTTGATGAATTTCATTTGGGTTACTAATAGGCAGTGGGTCTTTCTTATTTAGTGAAATTCACATAAAATTCAGCTTATGATAGTGTTGAATACTAGCTGGCTGCTTGTATGGTTTTTACTTTTTAGCAGACAATAGGGTAATTAGTTGGTATATAGTTGTTTCTTAATCTTTAAGATAACTGCTGGTTTCAGAGTTCTTAATTTTTGCTATTAATGTGGAGATAACTGAGAGAAACAAAATTCAGTTGTCATGGCCTTGTTATCATCCCATTCCGTTGTCCACCATTTTCTGATTCTAGTTGGAAAGAAATTGCGGATATGGCTTGTGTTTCAGTTACCGCATATCAGACCAATTGACATATACAAGTTAGTAACTGTTGCTTAGCAGGATCACCTAGATCATTTTGTCCAATGTTCACAATTTCCACCATCTTCCTGATTAGTGGTTAGTGATCCTGTAATGTAATCGATTGATTATTACATGTAATTTTCTGGCATAAGGAAACAAATCCGAGTTGACAGCTACTGACTCGGTTGAGTGGTGCAGAGTGCAAATTTGGAGAGGATTATCTGCATGGCCACACCAACGATTGTTGGGTGAATCAGTAGTCTCGCTGGTTTGGACTTGCATAAGCCCATCTTATTCTCACATTATTTTTCTATTTTTATTTCCCACTTTTTTGTTTTTGTATATATATATATCCTAGATAAAAATAAGTTTCTAATAGAAAATTGTTTATGTTGTGTTATTTTTTTTAAAAAAAAATTAACACAATAAAAACATGCCTTTGTTGTATCAGTTTTTTGTATATAAAATGGAATTTTTTTTTTTGTAGAATTGGTAAAAAAGAAAAAAAAAACGAAAATGAGGTGGAAAATAACTTGTTTTTCGTAGAGTCAAGCATACCAAATCGCTCCTACTGACAATAAAAGGGGAAAAAAAAATCAAAAAGGTTGTTAGTGTAATCCAACCAGATAGTGAGATAGAGGTAGATAGAAGTGAAGAACACAATAAATGGGTCGAATAAAATTCATATCAGGATGCCTCTTGCCTCCATTCTTTTTTACTTTTTTCAAATATAATGAATTTAATAATGAAAAGGATGTATGAATGTATGAATGTATGAATGCATGAGGCTATGAGCTGGCCTTGAGCTTTCAGGGATCGCTTTGATTTTTGCAGTGCACGGCACATCAGAGGACAGTGAGAGTTAAACAGAATATTTATGACCAATTTTATGGTGGATACTGTTTCCACCCTAATATTAAATTGAGAGGTTATAATATATCGTTCTATATTAAAATATTATCGCTGAAAATAAAAATAAAAAAAAAATGTAGACCATGATGGGATCGTTGATAAGGCTTAGGTGACTAACTACTTAACTCAGCCTAGTCTATTGATCTATTGTACTCTCCATTAAAAGGTAACGCAAGAAGCATTTGGTCCCCACAACAGCTAAATGTATGCCTTTAATGTTAATTAACTACTGCTTCATCTAATTACGTAAATTCCTTTTTTTTTTTTTTTTGAATCAACACAACTAACCCATACAAAGCTAAATCAAATACTCCGAACTACAGCCTAGAGGCATTGAGATTTGTGATGATTAGTGATCCTGATCCGTGCTCAGAGAGTAAGATTTTCATTTGGTTATTCTTTTCCTAAGAAGATTTTCAGTGTGTTATGCTATTTGAATATCAAAGAGTTTTGACGAGTGGACCTATACGTGGACTTGCCAAATTCGTAGCATAAACCCAAAACTATAAAACATATAATTAAAATAAACTTTTTAAAGATACTGTCTCGATTTAAATTTATTAAGGTTCTTACGTGGGACCGTCTCTAATAAGAAAGGGATTAACCTCAAATTTTATATATATTTTATCTCTTAGCCCTAAGAAGTGGCAGAAAATTATATGAAATTGGGAAAAAGCTATGAGAATAAAGCTGTGAGAATTAATGAAAATGAAATCATTAATACAAAGAAATTCTAGACACCATCAGGCATTTTACGACAAAATAAAGAAAAAGGTACATAAAGAAAAAAGATTACGACAGAATAAGATACCCACAGAATCTAGTATTTTATGCATAAGTCATTAATCTTTATCATTTCTAAAGCAAAGCTGAAAATTTTAAGTTTGTTTGAGCTTCAACATTAAAAATTTGATCGATACTTTAGTGAGAAAACGACAATGACAAAAACGTTCCTTCTAAGCAAACCTGAGTATGGTTAGGAGTATTTCGATCTGTCACATAGATATTGTTCGGTTTGTCAATTTATTTGTTCCGTTTTTACTAATATTTCTGCGATTAACTTAAAGGATAAATTTCCATTAAAATGAACTTTTCTACTAAATGTAAAATTATAAAGTATTTATTATTTATTTAATTTAAAGTACACACAATCGTGATTTATTAAAAATTACGAATAAATACATATTTATTTGTGTATTTATTAATTAATTCTATTTAAAGAGTTGTACTCTCTCGCTGAAGTGAATTTCGCTCACCAACCCATAATTACATATTCGATTGTCATATCATGTTCGAAGCAGACATTTTTTAAAGCCATTTTAGTTACCAAAATTTGAAAAAAAGAAAAACGAGAAAAACTTTAATGAACGCTGTAATTAAATGAACTGGGGCGGAGAGAGTACATAAGAGGATTTTAAATGCAAATGTCTTTTTATTTTATTTTTATCAGAGGCATTTTTTATTTAAAAAATAAGAACTAATTTTTTGAGATATTTGAGTTTTTTTTTTTAAGGAGATGATATTTTTAAACAAATGCTCCATCAATAGATCGATTCGTTGGTATATCTTTTTAAACCTCTTGACAAGTATTTAATCTTAAGACTTAAAAAAATACAATTAATTTTTATGAAATTATATTTAAAACTTTGAACTTAATTAAAATGCATTTTAAAATAAAATAATTTTACACTATTATTTATTTATAGGTTGTTATATAATTAGAAATTGTTGAACTTTGTAATAATTATTCTAAAATTTATATTTATAAATTTTTAATTTATTGATAATGTAAATTTGTTTATACTAAATTTTAAAAAAATCATAATTTTTTGAAATGCATTATTTTCTATAACAACTACACTCGTTCATGTATATATAGGTCAAGTTGGTCTTTTGTACTTATACTCATTAATAATTTTCTTATAAAATATGAAATTAATGAAGCTAAACATTGAATGATTTAATACTATCTTTCTCATCATATATATATATATATATAACATTTAACAAGAATATTTATTTACATTATAAATAAAATATGTTATTCATCAAAATAAAGTAGCATGATGATAGCAATTAGTTTTTGATTTATACAGAATTTTATAAACTTGATGTATTATAGTATATCTTTAAAATTTTCATAAATATTCATTTAAAAAAATTCTTTAATATTAATTATTAAATTTGAAATTCACATATAATTAAATTAATTAATAAAACTAAGTGGGCTCTGAAAAGAAATGTTAATTTAATGAGTGATGGCAGCTCACTTTTTGAGTGATAGCTAATTTTAGATGGCAGCATATGATCGCAGGTCACATGAAATATGGAACTCTGAGGACTGAGGAGAGAGAAGTGAGAAGTTAGAACAGAGTCCTTCCGAGGAATTAAAAAAAAAAAAAAAAAAAAAACACAAACAGCTTATTATTCTGTACGTATGAGTATGACACACATTCTTGATTCTCCCCTGACCATACAAGAAGTAGTTTCACTTGTACTTCCAGGTAGCTCAGTTCTTTTATTTTTTTTTGCACCTTATAGATTTATATTTACTCCTTGATACTGTGCATATGTTGCCTAATCCAAACAGTGTCTTGTCCCCAAGTGATAGCAGACAGAACAGAAGAAGCGCAAATATGCACAAGACACGTAGTCCTTTAATTCTGATTCTATTAATATTAAAATGCTTTTATTCATTCACTCAGAGATACTTGGTAACTCTTCATAGGACCGTTTGGTTTGGTTTGCTTTGGTTTGTTTCGAGAAAGTGATAGCTAACTAAACTAGCTCACCCCTTTGTTCTCAACTTATTTTATTTTCAGATATATTACTATTCCTTTCTTGGAAGTGAGGGAGTGACATGAGATGGTGAAAGAAACGAAATCTGATTTGAACCATAACCATCATCATGTCTTCCTTAAGTTGGCAGTGTCGTGTCTCTTGGCAGGTCTCGCTATTCGCCTCCTCTTCATCGATTCATTCAGCTTGTTATCTGTGGTGCATAATCCTCCTCCTCTTGCTAATGCAATAACACAGTTACCCGTTGTTTCTTTTCCCTCTCCGCCACCTCATTTTCTGGCAAATCATACCCAAGGTAACATAATTTTTATGTATTTTTACTCTTCTTATGCAAACATGCATGCTTTGCAAAATGTCTTTTTGATGCTTTTAGTACAAAACCACATGCATCCTTTATCTTTCTGGGAGACAATTTTACTCTACTTTGTTAGATGGTATCACTTGGAGAATTTAAGATTACTGATCAAAGTCGCAACAATTCTGTGACAGTTGATCTACATGCTCAGTGTTTGGATTTTAATGCTTCATACACATTTATCTTAAAAAATACAACCAAAAATTCTACTTCTCTCTTCTGATTCCTTTTTGAGATTTTAGTTTTAGATCTCTCTCACTTCTCCGTGCCACGGTTTTTGTCACGAAATATGCCAATTCCGAAACTTTCTAGTTTCTAGATTTTGGAAACTTGTTTTCTTCTCCGTCAGTGTTAGATAAGTATTAATTTCCCGGCTACCTATCAAATTACTGATCAGAACAATAATGGGGCAAAGTTTAAGCACAGGGACCATGTTCTTTTTTTATTATTATTTTTATAAGCTAGCATGAGGATATTAATTTGTGAAGCCACAAAAACAAATTTATGATTAAAAATTAGAAATGTCAGATACATATATTTGTGCAAAGTTGACAATTTCCTTCGTAACATTTAGATGCGGTGAAGTGTGATCTATATGTGGGAGATTGGGTGCCGGACCTAAATGGTCCAATGTACACCAATGAGAGCTGCCGCGTGATTGAAGATCATCAAAACTGCATGAGGAATGGACGGCCTGATTCGGGGTACCTTTATTGGAGGTGGAATCCAAGGGGTTGTGAATTACCCAAGTTCAGTCCAAAGAAATTCCTTGACATGATGAGGGATAAATCATGGGCCTTTATTGGTGATTCCATCTCTCGCAACCATGTGCAATCGCTACTTTGCATTCTCTCACAGGTACGCTTAGTTTCTTCTGCTGACCAATTGCAAATTTCACATGCTTGGCCAATATATTTTCTGAGAAAGTAGCCAATATATTTTCTCGGCTCTGTTCTAACTTTTCTTTTTTAGACCTTCTCAATGGTTTTCTTAATTCATGGTCCCTCTAAGTGACATGAGATGATTTCGTGTGACTAGTAATACTTTGGTGTCAATTGCTTTTTACTCAGCTTTGGATACACTCGTGTTTTCCTCTTCGTTGGCTTGTCAAATTATAAGAAATTAATATGATAACGTGTTTCTTATTTTTTTTCTTTTGTCCCTTTTGTATTTTACAATAAAAGCCAAGTGTTAGAAATGAGGCCCGTGGAACCGGGTCTAGTTCATGTGATAGTGTGATCTGATCTTATTAGTTGCATAGATTGTTGATGCAGTAGTTTCTAGCCCATAGATCATGAAACATGGTTACTTAATTACAGCTAATAAGTAATCATTTGTAAGAGTAGTTCAAAATTTGATTTATGAGGAACAAGGTCCAACAGCTTGCACTGCAATGTCGAGGATAGTGATATGTCGTTGTTAATAAAGCTGTAGAATTAGGATTGTGGGAAACAGCTTGTGCTTGTATGGTTGGTCCACTGCTATCATGATAGTTTGGTGTCTTTTTTCAAACTGCTTTACCTACCTCAATTTGGAAATACACCACTAATCAGACCTTCAAGATTAATTTTGCGGTCTTTGATCATTATTAATGTAAAAACAATTTATTTTATGTTGGGGGAAGGGGGAGAATTAAACTTTGCTAGCCATGAATGGAACATTTAATATGTGGAGCCAGTGTGAACACCAGGTGTCTTTCAATAAAATTGCTCCATAGTCTAAATTTCATATTGAGCAACTTTCAATTACTTCTTTCACAGGTATAGATTATTTTACCAATTAGTGTGATTAGATGTGTAGCATTGATGTAGATTTGTCTAAGTGATTGTGTGGTGCAGGTGGAAGCAGCTGATGAGGTGTACCATGATAAGGAATATAGATCAAAGATATGGAAGTTCCCCTCCCACAACTTCTCCCTCTCAGTAATATGGACCCCTTTCCTTATCAAAGCAGATATATTTGAGGACATGAATGGAGTTTCCTCTTCAGAAATAGAGCTTTATCTTGACATTCTGGACGACAAATGGACCAACCAATACAAGAATTTTGACTATGTTGTAATCGCAGGTGGCAAATGGTTTCTCAAGACAGCGATATACCATGAAAACAACACTGTAACAGGCTGCCACAACTGCCACGGAAAGAATTTAAGCGAGGTAGCATTTGAACACGCATACCGCAAAGCACTGCAGCAGGTTTTTGACTTAATGACACACTCAGAGCACAAAGCGGTTGTGTTCTTCAGAACCACCACACCAGACCACTTTGAGAATGGGGAGTGGTTCAGTGGAGGGTACTGCAATAGGACAGTGCCCTTCAAAGAGGACCAGACAGATATGAGTTATGTGGATTCCATCATGAGAGCCATTGAACTCCAAGAGTTTCACAAGGCTAAGAGTAAGAATGCAAGTGCAGATTTCAAACTTTTGGACACTACGGGGCTCTCACTGTTGAGGCCCGATGGGCATCCAGGCCCATATCGCCAGTTCCACCCTATGCCCAATGCTAAGGTCCAGAATGATTGCCTGCATTGGTGTCTACCAGGACCAATTGACTACTGGAACGACATCATTTTGCAAATGCTGACAATCTGACCGTTTATGTAAATTGCTACTTTCATCTTATGACTTTGAATAGGATTACCAAACAATACGGTGACGTGAAATTAAGATTAAACAGAATTGAATAGAATCAAATAATATTTACATTATGTGCAAGATAAGCACATGGGTATAAGGAGGGGTGTTCATTAAATTAAATTAGATTCAATAGCTTTTGAAGAGAAAAACTTTGTGCAATCGAATAAGAAAAATATTTATGTTATATAATTAAAAAATTTTAATAAATAATTTTAAACATAAATTTTATTTTAGATTTATGATTCACAATTTATATTATGATATAAGTTAATATTTAATTGTTGATAATTTATTTTTAAAAAAAATATTGAAATTAATAATTAATTATATAATATGAAAGAAGATTTTGTTATGTAAGCAGATTTGACATCAGCATAGGGGTTTATTCAGGTGGAAGTTATCCTTTGGCAATGTTTATGATGAGGCAAACATTGTTAGTGACTTCAAATGTGCGATTTCCTCTCCCATGTGTGGAGCTCAGAAGCAAAGTTGAAGCCCATTTCTGCAAACGGATGTCCAACAATCATCGACTAAATTCCTATCAGCCCAAAACACATTAGCACAATGGATACCCCTCTTTATTTTTTTACTTTTATTTTTATAAATTCCTACCATTCATTAACAGCGTGTCTGTTCTCAGATTCCAGACATGATTTTTCACATTCAATAAAAAAATTAAAAAGTAAGTAGTTATAGCTTCTAAATTTTGTATTATAATTGACGTGATGTTTGACTTTGCAGCGATTATTCAAACGCACACATTAAGTGGACTGTGTATATAAAGAGTTAATTTAATTAGGATTTTTTTTTAAATTATAAAAAATTTAGTGGTATTAAATCAAAAATTTTAAATAAGATAAAAAAATCTTATAATATTCAATAAAGACTATTAAGATTTTTTTATTGATATCAACAAAATATGATAATATTCAATTGGTATTTTTAACAAGTAAAAAAAAAGTCTTGTGATATTTAAATTCATTCAGACTTTGATCGATTATTTTGTAAATTAAACTTTGACAGATTTTATATAATTTTTTAGTCATATATATAAATATCAAACTCATCACACAATTTCATCCAAATTCTAAAGACTTTTCTACTTTCTCATTTTATATTTTTTTAAAACACATATAATTTTTTTTTCCTTGAAGACAGTAATATTGATAAAATAATTGATCGTCTTTTTTTTCAATCCTACATATTTTTTCTACAATAAAAATAGAAAAACAATCTTTCTACTTTTCTTTTAGGTTAATCATTCTAATAAAATTTTAATTAAATCAGTTAATGAATCTTCAACTTATTCAAATTAAGAATAAAAATGAAAATATATTAACACATAAAGGGTTAATATAATTTTAAATATGTGAAAAAGTGTTATATAGGACATTAAGATAAAATTAATTAAATATTAAAAAATTAAAATTTTTTCTATTGATTGTATTTTTTTATTCAAAGATTATTTATT
>JAMLFT010005188.1:0-18015 GCA_026544285.1 Pachyrhizus erosus | reverse complement strand
CTACTGAACTAAATTTTCTTTTTTTTTATAAAAACTATTTATCTAGTTAAAAATTAATTTATTTGTATAAAAATTATTTAATTTTATTTTAATTCTTAAAATTCTTATTTTAAATTTCAGAAAATTTACATTGATTTTGTTTCTACTCTCTCTTTAGTTTTATTCTTTCCTTTTATTTATTTAAGGATTAAACATCTTTATATTTATTATTTCTATTAACTTTCAAATCTTATAATTCAAAAATTCTATTCATCCTCTAATTTTTATTTACTATTTCATTCCTTAAATATTTTACACATATTATGATAAAAAGATAAACTCTTAAAATAATAATATTATATATAAAATTTGGGATGTTACAAATCACACATTCTCTATTATAACTGATGTTAATTATGTGAAAAGGTTATATCAACTATAAAATTTCATTTTTATTGTTCTTCTCTAATTTAATCTTTTTTTGGAAGAGGAGGTAACATTTTAAATTTTTACTCTAGTTCTTTTCACTTTCATTTGTTCTTCTCTGACATTGATAAATGTTATGTCTGTTTTCATTCTCCAATTATTTTACATTATTAAAGTTTTTGTTTGTATGATTGTTACAAAGTGTGTCAATGATTAGCATCACACCATCGATGCGTCTATTTCATCCACAATGCGTCTATTTTATTATTATAAAAATATTGGTTCTAATTATCATAATTATAATATTTATACGATTTTATGTAATAAAAATAGATAAAAAAAATTTCTAAATTTTTTTCACTCAATTAAATAAAAATTTCTCATTCATACTTCTTTATTATAATATAATAAAGATAAAATATTTATTCTAATTATCTTAATTATTATATTTAAATAGTTTTATAAATTAAAAATATATAAAAAAAACTCTTTAATTTATTTTTCAATTGCATAAGATTTATTACTTAAATTTCATTACTTTTATTATTATAAAAATGTAAATATTAAATATTTTTATAAAATAAAAAATTTAAATTTTTTTCACTCAATTGAATAAAAGTTTCACGATTAATCTTCTTCACTTTTATTGTTATAAATATTTGCAAAAATTTTAACTAAAAACATTATTTTTTAGGAATATTATTCTTTAAAATAGATATCAAATATAAGAAATCAATATTTTCAATTTAAAATCATAAAAAATTAAAAACTTCTCATTTACCAAACATAAAAAATAGATAAAAATTAAATCCATGAATAAACAAGGCTTAAAAATCGAAGACGATACGTAGTATTGTCATTGTTCTTTCAACAAGTGATTGAGAAATTGACAAGAGCTGCAATTAATTAATAGACCCAAGACATATTAATTAATATCACATGCATGCAAAACTTCACCGTCCATGCAATACCCTGTAGCTCTGCTCGTGAAAAACACCCGTCTGTCGTACAACAGCTGCAATAATACATGTATAGATGTATTATTGTATATATTTACAAAAAACATGTTTCGTACTAAAGAAGCAAAAACACAAGCAATCCTCAGGATCCCATCCGCACCATGCCAGAAGCTGAATCCAGTGTTGTGCCAAAATACTTGCAAGAGAATGAACTGAGCCAAGAATGTAAGGAGGTGATACCCTCTTTACCAATGGAAAGAGGTTGGGTTGCTAACCATCTTCACCAATACCAAGGCTTTTGGCACACCACTAGGCAGCTTCAAGGGGTTCTATCTTGTCAAAAGCACTTTGAGGCCAATGACACTGATGTCCTTGTTGTAACCAATCCCAAATCAGGCACTACTTGGCTCAAGGCTTGGACCTTTTCCTTGCTTCACCGCAACCAATATCCAAACACCACCCAAAACCACCCTTTGCTCAGTAACAATCCCCATTTCCTTGTTCCCTTCTTAGAACTTAACCTCTACATTGACAAACACTCTCTTCCTGACCTCACTTCATTGCCCTCTCCAAGGCTCTTCTCCACCCACCTCCCTTATGTCTCACTGCCAAAATCTGTGCAACAATCAGCTTGCAAGATTATTTACCTTTGTAGAGACCCTAAGGATGCTTTTATTTCACTCTGGTATTTCACAAACAGCCTCAGACCCCAAAGTAGAGGGGCAAACTCACTCGAGGAGGCATTCCACAAGTTCTGCAGAGGGGTGAGTCTCTATGGGCCCTTTTGGGCCCATATGTTGGGCTACTGGCAGAACAGCCTGGAAGAGCCCAACAAGATCATGTTTCTGAGGTTTGAAGAAATGAAAGTGAAGCCAAGGTTTGTCTTGAAAGAACTGGCTTCCTTTGTGGGGTGCCCCTTTTCCAAAGAAGAAGAGGAAGCAGGTTTGGTGGATGATATTCTGAAGCTGTGCAGTTTTGATAACTTGAGCAACCTGCAAGTGAATAGGAATGGGAAACTCTCGTCTGGTGAAGCACACAAAGCTTTCTTCCGTCGTGGCGAAATTGGAGATTGGAAGAATCATCTCACCTCTGAAATGATTCAACAACTCAACACCATCACTGAAGAGAAACTGGCTCAACATGGATTGAGGTTTTAGATTGATTTTAAGTATGTTCAGCTATTTGTTTAAGCAATTTTAATACTTGGTATTTTGTGTGCAAAACATTTTCCTTTGGAATCTAGCTTTGTGGGGGTGAAAGAAGATGGTTGAGGGAACCTCACGTTTTCCTCTCCAATGCGTGCAATTTCGAGTATATATGAATGATAATATGACTATTGTTGTGTTTGCATTTTGATGGATGGCTGAAACGTAACGCACGAACTTTAATTAGTTACATTTTGATAGATTTGAATAAATTTACAAATTATTATTTATATTATTAGTATTTAATTAAATCAAATAAAAAATTAAATTAAACTAAAGCATAGCTGTATACAATGTATCTAAACTATTCTATAAATTTTGTTATTATTTCTAATAAATTAATCGTACTATTTATAATATTTTTATATATATGACAACTTTAACTTATTTAATTAATTAATTTAATTTAAAAATTAATTAAATAAAAATAGCCAAAATTGTAATTAACACATGTCAAAATAAATAATTTGATAATAATTAAATTTTGATCTTTTTAAAATAAACCTAAATGTGCAATTTTTTTAATTATTACTTATATTTTTATTCAATTTTTTATTTAGAGCATGAAATAGTCTAATTTACCATTGAAATCAATGGATATGTGAATAGTATAATAATACCATGTTTCTGCCTTTGAACATCCAACACAAGAGATTGTCATTTATCTCTTATTATTAGTTTGAATCACATTAATAAAATTTAATTTAAAAAATTAGGATTCAAATTAAATTATTTATAAATTAATATAAATAAAAACCTCTCACATTAAATATTAATTCTTTTATATATCAGATAATTATATAAGATTATTTCTACTTTCATATATATAAGTAAATCAAAATTTACTATTGTAACTAATATAATTAATATTAATTTGTATTAAATGAGAAATAATACATAAATAAAATTAGACAAATACATTTCAAATTATTATTACATGATTTTAATAGTTTATGGGAGATTAAAATTGTTCGAAAGTCTTTTTAATTTTTTCTTTTATATCACTATAATATTATTTGAGATCATTCTAGTTTTTATATACCAAGAGATCAAAATTTATTAATATAATTAATATTAAATAGGTAGTACAAAAATCAAATCAAGTAATAATATTTTAGATTTTTATTTTTTAATTATTATTACATCAATTTTATTGGATTTATATGAAACTACACATGGAGATTCTTTTTTTTATATACCAAAATTTCTTTTTTTATAAGTTAAAATATTGTTTGAGATTCTTCTAAATTTATATATTAAGAAACTTAATTAATTAATATAATACAATAAAATTTCTACTTTTAAAAAATACCAAAGATATTGCATATTTTACATAAAATTTTTAAAATATCTAAATTATTATGATTGAGATTACAATTTAGTTAAATATTTTTTAATAAAAAATTATCTTGATTATATCTTTTTACTTATTTTTTTTTAGTTTTTAGTCATATTTTTTTTAAAAAAAAGTGGTTAAAAATAATTTATCTTTTAAAATGAATAATGATATTAGAATAATATTAAAAAAGTAATTTTTTAATTTCATAATGATAATCAAAATACATTTAAACATATATTTTTAAATAAAGTTACATAATTATATTAATCTAAAATGTTCTAATTGGTATATAATCTAATTTATTTTATTGAAATGTGTCTATTTTTTAATTTATAGAAATATATAATTATTTAATTAAGATAACTATAACTAATATATGTTTTGATGTAAATTAATGAAGATAATTTTCACTAAAATATTATTTTGATTCAAACCAATTGATAATAGTAATAGTAGTAAATTTTCTAATTTAAAATTATAGTAGATTAAAATTAATATTATTTTAAAAATAAAGTAAATAATATTTAAAAAAATCATGTAAACTTATGTTATTTTATATGCAATTAAATCTATTTTAATTTTTTTCTTTTATTATAGCAAAATACTGTTTGAGTTTCTCTTGGCATATTTATATACTTAAAAATATTGTTTGAGGTTTTTTCTACTTTTATATTTTTTTTGTTATACGAGATAATAAAATTTCTTATTTTTATATACCAATAAATCAAAATTAAATAATGTAATTACTATAAAAAATCAAGCATGACATAAATGAAATAAAAAAAATTACATTTCATATTTTTATATTGGATTTATACAAGATACAAATTGTTTGGGATTCATTTTTCTTTTAAATATAAAAAATTATAGTTTTATATATTAGAATATTTTTTATATTTGTTTTTATTTTTATATACTAACAAATAAAAATTGAGTAATATAATTAAAAGGAATAAAATTAATATTAAAATAAACTAAATAAGATTTCGAGTATTATATATTTATTATTATTCTTGCATATGTTTCAATATAGGTTTATATGAGATTCAAACCATTTGATATTCCTTCAACTTTTAAATATTAAATTATAGTTTTGTCATATAGAATGGTGTTGCGTTTATCATTATATTTGTTAGTTTTTCATGTAATTTTTAATTTATTTATTTTTACAATATTATGAGAACCATTTATTACAATTGTCCAATTAATAATCAAAACTAACATTTTAATTGTTTTTGTTCAAAGTAAATTGTTGAAAATAATATAATTATTACTAACAAAAAATATTATTTCATGTTTATTTGACAATTTAACAATATTTTAATTGATTTTTCCATTAATTGCAATGTTTAATTTAATATTATACTAAAATTGATTCTATCATGTATTGATTTGACAATGTTTTAATTGATTTGGTTAATATTATAATTTTAACCATTTTTTTTATTTTTTTTATTTTGTTAAAATAATTTACAAACTAATCTTTATGTAAAAGAAGTATTTTTCCAACATTAGTACAAATATATAATAATAATAATAATAATAATAATAATAATAAATAATTATAAAATTTCCTTTAGACTTACTAGAAATAATTAGTGTACCGCTCAAAGTAAACCTTGCTTTATGCAGACATCTCGATTGCTTTAGGCTCCTCATATTTTTTTTCTATTCAAATCTATAATAATCAACCTCAAATAGATCCTATCACGATAGATTTTGACCTCATTTGACTCTTTAATATGTAGACCAAGAGGGTAGACTTGTGCCTGATTGTTTAGTAAGGTTTGAGCCTTGGTTACCCTAATCATCTTCACATCATTGACTAAGGGAAAGAATCTAGTAGCCTTGGGGTGTAGTGGACAAAATATCATATTTTGATCTCGTAGAACAGTTCATGCTCCAAATAAGCATAATTGTTCGGGTTATCCAAATTGACTTATATAATAGATACCAACTTAGTTTCACTCACCAAGCCTCTCCTTATAGGTCTTCTTTGTCTTGATGTCTTTTTCTTCACTTGAGCAACAACAACTGTCATTTTCTTATTCACGACGACTTTATTTTTGGCATCCTACTTTGGACTTAGAGGTACCTAGTGTTAAATCACTCTAGGATATGTTACATTGGAGCTTTGACAATGTTGGGGTAAATCTTCCTTTGAAACCTATAACCTTCATCGATGATGGCTCTTTTGGGTAATGCAACATAGTCCTTAGAAAGATGGAATTGAAAGCCATAAACTAGAGTCCATTAAAAAATGAGAGATTCCTTAACCCTATAAGTAGGCAAGTCCATCAGTGAACATCTTGAGTTTTTAGCAAGAATTATGTATTGGGCATTAGTACTTACAAAGAGAAAATACCACTTATTCTTCATCTTATCCCAAATTTATGCCTTATTTGTAAAAATGGAGGATTAGGAGAGGTGTATTATGGAGATTGGTGTAGAATTTGTGACTTCATTATGCATAGATTATCCAAGGATTGGTCCCTAACATTATGCTTTATTAAATTGAGACCACGATTAGGGGTTGTAGGTGGTGTGAATCTAGGTTCACCAAGAAGGAGGATGTTGAAGGTGTTGCTTAACTCCCTAAATCTTGGGT
Organism: Pachyrhizus erosus; assembly: GCA_026544285.1. Taxonomy (NCBI): domain Eukaryota; kingdom Viridiplantae; phylum Streptophyta; class Magnoliopsida; order Fabales; family Fabaceae; genus Pachyrhizus; species Pachyrhizus erosus. The sequence continues at coordinate 11,499 of JAMLFT010005188.1, read as the reverse complement.
TTACATATAATCAACAAGCAAACTTATTTTAATTTGATAAACAAGTTACTCCATTTAAAAAAAATGATAATGTTCAATAATGAATCAATAGTTAAATTGTTTGAACCGATATAAACAACATAAAATATAAATATATATATTATTTATGTTATAAATTTAATAATTAACCATAATAATGATTTGGTCGCAAATTGTTCCATCAAACAATTTTTATATTTTAAGTTCAATTATTAAGTGTGTCATTTTTTTGCATTTTCATTAAATCTTGTATTTTATATATAAAAAAATAGTCAATATTAGATCAACTAATTCAATTGAATCAATTCATTAATTCAGTTAGACTAATTTACTAGTTCAACTACAAAATTGGAACATTTATTATTTATACTTCATTAAACCCTACTTTTATATCTCTATTTTAATTTTTCTTTAAACCATGTACATCTATTTTCTCCCTCTCTTCTATTTTTCATTATCAAAAGTAATATAATCCTATAATAATTTTGTTCAATTGCAATAGTAAATTCAATCTGATTATTTTCCATCAAACTAATAGCATGATATTGCGTTTTCACTTTTCCATCACAAGTTATGCCTGAAACCTGCGTTTTTCATATAATACTATCGGAATTGACTTCCCAGAAAAAAGTATGATATACCTATTTGGCAAACCTTTTGAAACTTAATTGTAAGACTTTTTCATGTATAATTGGATTATATTAACATATGATGCACCAAATGCAATGTGTGTCTTATAAACGATTTGCAAAAAGAAGTGTTGACAAGTATAAATGCAGATTCATATGCATCAGTCGAAATTGTATTATGGTCATGTATCAAAATTTAAAGTTGTCATTTTTTAAGCCTTCGTCGGAGTCGTGGTGTGGGAGCAACATATTAACTGATATTGAAAGGAAAATCCACTTTGGAGTTTACAAATTATATCAATTAAATTATATTCTATACAAAATTTACATATAAAATACCTCAAATTTCATCTAAAAATAAAATAAAACTCTCTTCAAAATCTAATCTCGCATGTTATACAATCCTTTAAGTTTTTATCAAGTTTTACTAAATTAGTATATTGCCGTGTAGATTGCACAAAATAAATAATTTATAAAATTAAAATTTATAATATATATATATAAAATTGATTTATGATATACAGTTATAATTTGTATATAATATACATATTAAAAGAGTAAAATCTATTACTTCATAAAAGAAGTATTCAAATGAGTAAGTGTGAGAAAGAGTGAAAAAAATAATTATTTAAAAAAAACAAATAATTTACACATTTATATATATAGTGATATTCAATTTGGTTAAAAAATTATATAGTAATATTCAATTTGTTACTTTTTAAACTTCAAAAATTATATTACAAACTTTCAAAAACTATATCATAAAAATTAATAAATTAACCATTAACATTTTTTCGTAAAATAAAGTTTTTAAATATTTGATTAAAAATAAAAAATAAAAAATTTTAAATAAAAAAATCAATATAGAAACTTTAATTGCTTAATTTTAACATTAAAGTGACTTAGTTAATTTAAAAAATAAAAATCGCAAATGATTCAAATTAAAAAGACAAAAAAAAAACTAATATCTTTTATTTTTATCACTCTTTCATTTTTCTCTAAAATTCTTTTCTTTTTAATTTTTCCTAAGTCAAAACAATGCGTTGGAGATGCTCCTATACTATTCACTAATTTAGTATGTCCCAAAAACCTTGGAACGCACGTGGCTAATTCATTCCCCTTTACCCGTTATTGAACACCCATGTGCGTACTTTAGAACTGTCCATCTAACCAGGCTCTTTTCGTCGCTGACGAACGAGCCTCGCTAACATGCACCTCCTTTTCTTTCTTAGGTAACGGGTGAAGAGAGAAAAAAGAGACAAAGGGAGAAAGAAAGAGTCTGCTTTTTCTTTTTGGACGGGGGTTGCAGGTGTTGAAGCATCATGTCGGGGAGGCTCTGATTCAGAACTTTTTATCTCTTTTTATTTAAGAAAATAAATTAGATTAATTATTTTATGTGCACAGAGTTGTAATTAGAATATTAATTTCCTAAGTTTAGAAAATCAAATAATAGGCTGTGGTGTCTGACTGTGTCTACATAAAATATTCATACGCATGTTATTGTTCCTTTCATCTTGAGAGAGAACCAAGGTGTACCAGTTCACGAATCCTCACCGGCTGCAATGGGTACGTGATGTATTTTTTTTCTTAAATTTAAATTAATTTTCTTTTTCTTTTTATTAATTTTAACCTGTGCCTAAAATGTTTTGTTAATCCTTGTATGATTGTTTTGAAATTGGGATGCAGTGATTTTGTATTTTGGATCATTATTTTGGGTAAATTATTCAGTTTTAAGAGCCAAATAGCCTGATTTTTCCTTTACTCTGATTTGGCTTGTGTGTCTTTTCATCCCTGTATCTGATGAGTGCTTCTTTTCCCAGTTTTCCATATTGCTTGATGAGTTAACTCCTTGGTCTAATGGGTCCTGCAAATTTTTCTTGAGTCTTTGGTGGTTTTTCTTCCTAGTTCAGTTATTCTTGTGTTACTAATTTTTTCCTTTTCTCATCTCACTCTGTCCAATAGCTTTATTATCCTTCTCTTTCCAATTCCATGTTCTCTATTCTGATTGCTTTGTGATCAATTTTCCGGCAGCTTTCATTTCAGGGGTCAACATGAACTTCTCTGGCTACATGGATGATGAATATGAGAAACTCTTTAGAAGAATGAATCCACCCAGGTACGGTTCCTATTTGATGGAACAAAACCTTTCTTACCTTGAATTCTTCCTCTTTTTATCCTTGTCCACTTGTTGTCTTGTCTTGACAGAGTTGTAATTGATAATGAATCATGCAAGATTACTACTGTTATACGGGTATGGCTATATTCTATCTTCTTTTTGAGCTCTTCTTTCTCTGCAATTCGCAATTTTCCTTATCTTGATGACTCTTAAATTTTACCTTGCAGGTTGATAGTGCAAACAAGCATGGAATACTTCTTGAAGTTGTACAAATTCTCACTGATCTAAACCTCATAATAACAAAAGCTATCATATCCTCAGATGGAGGATGGTTCATGGATGGTAACATTGTTTTCATTGCATTACTTTCTGTAATACTTGTAGTGTGCGAGTGCATATATGTATAGTAACATCATATTTTCTGGGAAAAGTAATATGGTTGATGTTTTTATTATGTTTTTCCAGTTTTTAATGTCACTGATCATGATGGAAAGAAGGTTACGGATGAAGCTATTCTGGAGTACATTCAAAAGGTTAGTCTCCTTTGCTGTTCCTTAACTTCTCAGTTTTTTCATTTTTACTTTTATGTATGAGCTCATTGACTTGGAGGGTTGCTGCAACTTATATTGTTTTGTCAGTCTCTTGGCCCAGAATCTTGCTTTATGTCTTCAATAAGATCTGTTGGGGTCAAACAAACGATGGAGCACACTGCAGTAGAGCTAATGGGAAGTGATAGGCCAGGACTGCTTTCAGAAGTGAGTGCTGTTCTAACCAATCTCAAGTGCAATATAGTGAATGCAGAGGTGTGGACTCACAATACCCGTGCAGCAGCTGTGATGCACGTAACTGATGAAGAAACAGGTTCTGCTATCACTGATTCGCAGAGGATCTCTCTAATTAAGGAGCTTTTATGCAATGTGCTGGGTGGTGGCAACAAAGTCAGGGGAGCTAGCAGTGTAGTCACTAAAGAAGTAAACCATACTGAGAGAAGGCTTCACCAGATGATGTTTGCTGATAGGGATTATGAGCGAGTTGATGACGACGACGATGCTGATGAGAAAAGTAGACCAAGAGTGACTGTTGTGAATTGGTCTGATAAAGATTACTCCGTAGTTACTATCCAATGTAAGGATAGGGCAAAGCTTCTCTTTGACATAGTTTTCACTTTGACAGATATGCAATATGTGGTTTTCCATGCAAGTATTGATTCTGAAGGGCCAAATGCATATCAGGTATCTTTTTGTGTTATGTGTGTGTCTGAGTGACATTATGACCTTTTAAGGAGAAGAGGTAAATATTCTGTGGTTTTAAATTTAGGAATATTACATCAAGCACATAGACGGATCCCCTGTAAAATCTGATGCTGAGAGACAAAGAGTGATACACTGTCTTGAAGCAGCTATTAAGAGAAGAGTATCTGAGGTGAAAACTTAATAATTACTGAATTTATTATTTCCTACTTTCGTTTTGCTCAGAGACTAGCCTACGAAACTCATTCTTTCAATTCTTATGCTTGTATGTATATTATTAATTATAAATCATTATTTTTCCATCAACTGTGATTTATTATTATTCTTCATTAAAATTTTGTGGAGGTTGACCTTGTTTATTTTTGTTTATATTTTTCTCACGCAACTAATCTTTCTACCAATGATAGTGATACGCAATTATGTTGAATTGCATGGCAACAGTCAAGCATGAGCTGCTACAATGAAGTCAAATGATTTTCTGGTTGAAGGCTACACCATATTAATTGAATCTATAAATTTATTATTGGTAACCCATAATTTTGATGACATCACAATACATAATATAAACAAGCTTTTAGCAATTGTTTCTTCTTCCCCCTGATTATGTTATTTTAGTGAAATTATTGTCATTTACTGCATGTCTTAGCTAATTTTAATATCTAGTTTGGAAAGGCCACTATCCTTTATTATACAAATGTGAGTCATGTTTTTTTGGCATGTTTATCTTTTCGCTTTCCTTTTGGTTAATTTCCTTTAATAATCAAGACTACTAATTTGTTTTTTCCACATTCAGGGTTTGAAGCTAGAATTATGCACTACAGACAGAGTTGGACTGCTATCTGATGTCACACGTATCATCCGAGAGAACAGCCTCACGGTTACAAGGGCAGAGGTGACGACCAAAGCGGGCAAAGCTGTCAACATCTTTTATGTTGAAGGGGCTTCAGGTTGCCCTGTTGAGTCCAAGACTATAGAATCCATTCGCCAAGCAATTGGCAACACTATACTTAAGGTAAAGGGAAAGCCTGAGGAGTTGCAATCTGCTCCTCAGGATTCTCCCACCAGATTCCTCTTTGGTGGTCTTTTCAAATCCAGATCCTTTGCTAACTTCGGCTTGGTTAAGTCATATTCTTGAGATTGTGAATTGCAACATCCTTTCCTTTCTACTTGTACAGGAAAAAATGATGAAGTAGCCTGTTCAATATTCTCATCTTAGAACAAGTTTCACCGTAGTGTAGCAAGTAAAAGCATTGAACCCTTCCATAAGTTGCCTTGTAAATAACCCTGAATGCGTTCTCAATGCTTTAGCTTTATAGCTTTCTTACTATCAACCCAATCTTGAGTTGGAACGATGAAAGCAAAGAGAACTTTAATTGTGCAACGCCATTGAATTAATTTCAAATGTAAAGATTTGTATATAGCATGATTTAATTTTGAGTTAAACATAATTTTAGTTATTATAGTTTACCTCAATTTTGATTTTATTCTTTATAATTTAAAAGTTGATTTTTAGTTCTCACGATTCAATATTAGATTTTAATGACCGTAATTTTATTTTATTAAAATTTTGATCCATATTATTTTATTGGACTTAAATAACTTTTTAGCACTTATAAAATAAGGATGTTTTGATTTTAATATCTATTTTTTTTTTAATTTTAGTACTTGACAAATTTTTAGTTTTAATTTTTACTCATTAATTACTTTTGTTTATGTTAATGATGATGACATCACCATGAAGTCATGATGATGTCATCATGTGCACTTTAATATTTTTGTCTAATTAGCAAATGATTATATAATTAAAAGTATTATGTCAACATGATATCATAAATATTAAAATAAAAAAAACATCTTTATACGTATTAAAATTAAAATATGATATATTTACAAGGATTAAAATCAAAATGTGATGTATTTTGTAGAGACTAAAATGAAAACATAAATTTAATACTCTAATTAAATATTTGTGTTGTTATCTATTTTATTTAATACATTTACTTTTATTTTATTACTCTTTAGTAATGTTTGATAAAACTTAAATTCCTACACATTTATCTTTTTATTTATAGCTCATACTTAAAAGTTGATAATAAATAAAGATTTATTAAAATATTAAAATATTTTTTTTATCATATTTATATTTTAAAAACTAATTATTTAGACTCTTCTTTAGGTAAATTATAATTTTATTATCTATGTGTATATTTAATTATTGTGAGTTTTCAACGATGATAAACATTGTTATAAATAATATTTTTGTTATCAATGTGCATATTTAATGATTATTATCAAGTGATATATTTACAAAAATATATCTCTAAGCATTAAAATAAATTTAATTTATAAATAAAGACAAATAACTTGAAAAACAATAAATAACTTTTTTATATCTATACAATAGAATTATTTTGGTTTTAGTACTTAACTTTTTTTTTCTTGGTACCTAAAATATATGAATTGTTTTTGTTTTTAGCCTCTACATATATGTGATTTTTTTTTTTCTTTTAGTCCCTCTAATTTTTTTACTTCCTACCAATATGTCACATTTTTATTTTAGTCACGATAAATATATCATTTTTTTTAATTTTAGTACCTATAAATATGTTATTTTTTTTAGTTCCTATGATGTTATCAAGCTAACATAATATTTTTTATAACGTCATTATTTGTTAACATGACAAAACTGATGATGTGACACATAATGTCATCATGACGTTAAAATAGACAAAAGTAGTAAATGGTGTGTACCAAAACCAAAAATAAAATTTGTTAGGTACTAAAATCAAATAAATAAAAAGTTAGATACTAAAATCAAAATATTTTTAATTTATGGGTACCAAAAAGCTATTTAAGTCATTTCATTACATTTTTATTTTAGCCTTTATGCTATGCTAGACAACAATATTGTTGGTTGCCTCATGAAGGTAGATATGATGACATATTGTTGGTTGTAGAAGTCAAAACCTAAAAAATAAAACTATAGAAACTAAAATTGAAACTTTTAAAGTAGGAGGAAAAATACAAAATAACAATAATAATAATAAGGGATAAATAATGTATTTAAACTGTTAATTTTTTTCCATATTGTCATTATTTGTCTATCTTCTTGTTCTTTCTTAGTAAAATTCAATTATTCTTTTTTAGTCAAATTTACATAATTTCTTCATGGGAACCTTATCCCTACTCTAAACCTTTAATTTAAGAGATAAAAAATGGTGAATGTATTGTAATAATAATATTTCTATATGGGAGTTCATTTAGACGAAAACTCCTCTTAGTCAATATTCAACAAATTGGACTAAAAGCTAAGCCACAACATTAGGGCTAAGTGTAACACCTTGCTACACTGGAATTAATCTATATTTACATTATTTTAATTAATTGTTATTTAAAAAATTATTAAATTTTGTGTTTGATAAAAAATGTTTATAGCTCAAGATATGAAAATGATAAAGGGAAATAAAAGTAATTTTCATATAGCATCATTGTAAAGCAAAGTAGACATGTAAACATTTTATATGAAGAACTTTGATCTAAATAAAAATGTAGTGAATATACACATATGCGTCAGTATGAAAATACAAAAGGAAACATAAGTACATTATAGGTACAATTGTATCATCAACCCTCATCATAATACATTCATTAAAGAAAGTGATACAAGGGAAAAATTCAAAGCACATCCAAAAGTGCAATGTACCCTCCCCCACTATATATAATAAAAAGTCCTACTAAGTAGTTATAGAAATAAAGACATAAGTCCTTTACTTTGTTGCATCTATCATCTCTACTAGCGATGTTAATTTTATTCAAATCTCATGGATACTTACAAAAAATATTCACAATAGGTAGGATAAATACACACATAAATAGAGACGAGAATGATGCGAGTAATTACCATAAAAATTAATGGAGGTGAGTTTGGCTATGAGTATTATAGTACCCAACTTGTCCTATACTCATACTTATTAATATATATAAATATTTAATTGTAATATAAAATGTTATATATATATATATATATATTATATTTAATTAATTATTATTTTAATTAGTAAAACATAATATTGAAATACAAAGACTAAATTGTAAAGATAGTTAAAAATTTATTTTACATCCCTATGCATAGTTATCATTATTACTTACCTATAAAAATTGATTGAATTTTAAAAAAAAAATAGTAGGAGAATGTATCTACTATTAAAGCAAAGGAGAGAAATTCAGTTATAGTTATGATATAAAAAGGGTGTTGTAACATGTTTAGCAAGTATCATAGAGCAACAAAAGATTTTAATTTGTAAGTCTTGATACTTTATAATTTAAAAGAGTGCATATGAATTTGTCCTAATTATTATTATGTTATGGATTAATTTTATAAATTGTATCGTAATATAGATTAAATTTATAAAATATTTTATGCTATTGCAACAAGATAATTGACTATTTTCATATAGATTACACATAAGTTTATGTTTAGATGACTTAAGAATGAATTTTCAATTTAGGTGTAGAAATTTTTTAACTAATAATTTTTCATTGATTTATTGACTTTATATGACAACCTTATTTAATACAATAATTTATTTAATTGCTAAAAATAATTAATATCAACAAAACTCGAATTTATAAAAGTAGTTGATTTGTTCTTGTTTTGAAAATATTAAAGAGAAAATTTTCTTTTTAACTATTGTATTAGAGTGTAAGAAAATCATTTTCACAAATTCGCGGAACATAAATCATAATTTTGCAATTTTATTTGTAATTCTATGTAGAAAATCATGTGTCATCAATAACTACATCTCGCTAATGCATATATATATAATTAGTAACCATAATATTATGGAGTCCCCTATTAATATCAACGTACCATAAATATGCATATACAGATCATGGTTAGAAAAAAATAATTCAAAAAGAAAATTTATTTGTCCAATATATAAAATAAATGACATAGTATATCCATTAGTAAGTAGCCTTAGTCAAAGTAGTCAAAAGTAAACCTTATGTATCATGTTGTACATTATCCAAATCCAATATCTACTTCGCCTCCTCAAAGGGATCCTCCTCGCCTCATTCTCAATTGCTTGAGTTGTCTCAAAAGTAGTAGTAGTGGTCTACAAAACACTCCAATTTACAGGGAAACTTTGTACTGGGAAACCACACTTAGTGTGTGGGTCAAAAAGGGAAAATGTTAAGTTTGGAATAACAATAGCAAGTGATGGAGAGTCATACAAACGTACTATTAGCTCCAAGTCAGCATTAGGGAGAGTCAATCTAAATGAAGTAGAGGATGAAGAGGTTGGCTCATGAACATAACTCGGTGTAAGAATTTGCATTAGGATAACAGGTAGATCTACATGCATTGGTCTCCTGTGATAAGGGTCTTTAAGTGGTAAGAAAGTAAATCGCATGAATTTGTTGAATGTGTCCTCTTCAAATAGGGAGTCATGTGTCTAGCGTCCCTTAATGGGTTGCACCATTAGTTATAAGATCAATTGATAAAATTGAGTCATCCTCGTTTGAAATTTTTTTTACAGAGTGAATCATCTGTCCACTCTAAAACCATACAAGCACAAATAAATATATGATCTCACTCACGTAATAAACACACTAATTATTATGTTGTGATCCACGCATCTCACTTCTCACCAATACGTCACATTTTCTTTATTAACATCAATGATTTAGGCCCTTAATGCCTCTTGACCCTTCAAAGTCTTAGAAGACTTACATGATGTTCATTCAAATTTCATTATTATTGTTGGGTGATGATTAGAAGAACATACTTTGTCTGGTACTTGGGTCGGAATACTCTCAACCAACCATGATAATATTCCATATTCATTGAGAACGACAAGCCGATTGTGTGAGTCCCTCAACTATTCATGAGTTATCACAAGTTGACACCTCATATCATCCTTTAAGACTTCATGAGACTGCAAACATTCCTTAAGTATCATACTGTAGTTAACCTATGTATCTCCATTCTTAAAATTCGTTTCACATATCTTTTTACATAGGAATTGACAACTACCTCCGTTACTCCATCACGATTGAGCCTTAAATAATTGGTATCGGTACAATGAATTTCATAAGGCATATAGTTTATCACCTCAAACATTCACGTAAATAATGGGTCATCGTGTCACACACATGCTCTATAGCTTCATGCTCTACAACCTTAGGCTCTTCAACATCACAATTCGGGCTCAAGGCTCCAGCCTTTACAACCACAAGTTCTCCGACCTTACACTATTCCACAATACAAACGAGGTTCGTTGTACACCAAGTCTTTTATCTCTTGTCGATGCTTGTCCATCATTGACATTACATTCGTCCAATACATATACATGTAGTATATACTTGTCTCATTTTTAGAGATGATCAATCAACACCTCGCCTAACAAGATTCACAATGATTAATTAAACATTAATACAACACTTAAGAGAGTCATCAAACACAGTGACACTTTTCTTTCATTAGAGAAATAATTTTAATTATACATATACTTACATCTTATTTTCTCATTAGATTCACATCTTAGTTAAATCTTATGTTTCCTAATAATTTAGCTAATTCAAGTTGTCATTTAGTTATCTACAAATACATTTATATTCATTGATTAATTGTTCACTCTGCATGACTTTTCAAATTTTATAAAGTAATCTTGGTCGTTGATGTTGTATTTAATTAAATGGATTTTCATAATTTTTTATTTATAATTTTAATATAACACTTAATCTTACATAATTAAGTCTTTCATTCATTTTTAATCATCCATTTATGATTAATCATACTCGATTAATCCTTTTATTTTTAAGTTATCAATTTTAAAACTCGATGTTGTGATTTTAATTTAATTCTCACATACAATCATATATGCATAATAAAAAATTGACATTTTATATATCTTATTATTGTTTAATTTTTATAAAATTTGAAATTAACAATCAGGATAATATATAGTTATAATTTAATAGTTGGATCAACAAAATTCATATTTTATATAAAATTTTTATATGGTGTAATAGTTGGTAAAGTTACATCAATGTAATTTGGTCTTTCTTTTGTATGTGTATGTATGTATTTGTGACTCCTACCCTCCAAAATCCCCACTCTAGTTTTTCTCTCAAATAAACAATTAAAATTTAGGCTTAAATATATTTTTCATGTTTGAAAAATAATTCATTTTGATTTTACTGTATCAAATTTTTTATTCTAGTATTTTACATTTTTTATGTTTGATTTTATTATCTATCATTAGTTTGATTCTATTAAGTGATGACATGATAGACAATTTGTAAGAAAATTCAATAAAAAGTTGTTCTACAACATAAAAAGAAATATGCATCATATATTAAAAATTAACTTTATTTTTTTTTTGTTGAATTTTTCTATTGTTGTTTGATAGTTTGTCATGCATCATTTATTGAAAATTAACTTTACTATTTATGATTGGATTTTTCTATTATTGCTTGGCAA